>DWQX01000134.1:0-59161 GCA_018245475.1 Pharmacophagus antenor
ATTATATATATATATATAATAGATAATAGGTATTTACAATACCTTCTACATGAACAGAAGATATAAGAATTACGTCATTTTGACACAACAAGGTTCGTAAAAAAAGTTCACTACTTAAATATGTAGGAATTTGTAGTATTTTTTTTCAGCCTTTATGGCAACTTTGCTTCATAGTTTCTTCTTACAATGGCTTTAAAAAGAAAACCTTGAAAAATTGTCCTTTAACATAGTGTTAAGGGTACAGAGATCAGACTTTAAGCATAGTTAATAAGAATTATCTGCCAGTCAACCCAGACAGACAGAGAACAATATTGAAAGAAGAAATTTTAAAAACCTGGACAATATTAAATAAATAGAATTGTACTTTAGCTTACATTCGCAATACAGTGTGTATTTGTGGCATAGTTCGTCTTACAAGTGCATTAAATATTTCAAGAGATATGTACTTATCGGAAACACAGATATATTTACCATGATCTGTGATTTTACACTTTACCAGTGTAAAAAAAAACAGACGAAGATAAAATTCAAAAATTAAGGTACGATGTTATTCTTAACAAGAAAGTAACGCCGGAAATTCCATAAATCGTATTATATTTCAATTAAACTATTTTAATTTATAAAAAACTTTTGGCATTTCTCCAGTTAGAAAATATTTGTTTTATTATAATAGATTAGTCATTTACGGCAAATAATCAATTATACACTCATCGCATTAATAAAATTTGATATTTAAATAATTATTATTTCATCCTACATTATTAAATATGAAAGATTCGTACATGTTAATCAAAAGTCGTAAGTATTTTATTACAGCGAGGTGGCGTCCTTAATTAAAAATACTTTTTTTTATTTGAAATTGCCTCAGCTTGACAGTGACAGTCCGGGTAAATGAATTAGGCGGGTCACCGGCTTGGTGATTTTCATCAGCCACATAATTAATGCGAGGAAATTGCCTCTCGTCACACACGGTACACTGGGCCGTTAGGTGAGTTAAGTTGCTCAGCGCTCATGTAACCGTTAAGTAAACTGGGCTACTGCGTATTAGTTAAAAGGAATTTTAAACCGTAAGTTGCCGCGGATTAATATGATGTAATTTAACAATCTCACCACATGGGAACATATTTCATTAAAGATTAATGTTATAACAATTCTAAAGCCGAATTCTGAAATCCGTCACTTTGTTTAAAAAAATTATATAAAGAAATATTTTTATAACTCACTCAAGTAAAATGTTTACATTTATACTAATACTAAGCTTTATACAATTTTTATCTACATATCATATAGCTAGTACAAAAGAATATATTTATTTTTTAATACGTTACAGCGTAAATAAATCTCTTATTTTTTTTTTCTTTATACAATAGTCAGTTGTCTTATCCTATCTAAGAATCTAAGCAACCTTTGATAATTTAATTAATTTATTAACTTTTTTTTCTTATTTTATTGTACAGGTGTTTAAATATTAAACTCAATGGCTTTCAACTATTTTAAAATTAATGTTTTGCGTAAACATTACATTACATAGTGTAAATAAAAAATAAAATCTAATTTTAACTATTGAACCAACTACATCCGTAATTTCTGCACAGAAATTCGATAAATAAAATGTAAAACGGATTAAAAATATATTAATTGACTTTTTCAATTCACCACATGTGCCAATTTGAAAATATGATACGTTTTTTCACGAACTCGAAATGGGAGGATTATTGCTTACTTTGTATTATAATGTAAACAACCTTAAGATGATTATATGTAAATCTTTCCAATTACTACAATTAGTGTTAATATTGTTAAACAGATCACTTAGCAGTCACTGTTTAATTGAAATTGCAGTCACAGTGTAATTTATAGTCACCCCATCGCATAACTGAAGTCAATCCAATGACATTACCGACTAGAGTGTAGAGAGGTAGAACCAATTTCGTGTTGAAATTAACAATTAACACATGCAACTAGGGAGTCGTTACTTGTACCTAAGCCGTAACAAGTTTATGCTCATCCTGCTTGTATAGCACTGCTTAAATTCACATTTATTGCCTTCGGGGTAAAGCTTTTAAGATATAGCTCTGCGGCTCATTCGTATAGAAAAGATGTGCTTCCCTAAAGTGAATTTATTATAAGTAGTAAATTTTACTCTTTTCGGAGCGTTTTATACATTTTTGTTATTACTTTAGGGAGCTGGTTTACATGTGTGATTTTAAACATTTTTTTGTTTGTATACTACAAAGCAAAGTCCATCACTTGATACTATTTGCCACTTCTGCCCACAGCAAGTAGGTAGTGGGATGTTCTTAGATTATTCATGTCCACTGAGCATTTTAAGCACAGTTTATGTACTACTTTGAATAATTTCTGATAGTAACATATTTGACGATGTTCTTTAATTAATTTCCATTAGACGCTTATTTTCTATACTAATAACTGCAATTAAAATTTTGCTAAACACAATAATAATAATTCAGACTAAATTTAATTCTTTACATTTGAAAGATGGACCCTTACTCGCCACGCGATTTAACGCCGCAATTCCAATTGACGTTATCGATATACACAAGGATTACCTATAGTAGTTAGTGTTAAAATACAAACATTTTGCACGTCTACTTGTGTACATAATTATTTAAATGTAAACGTAGAATATCATTAAAAGTGCTGCAATGTCTCCATTAGATGATTTGTTCGCGCGAAAATGTACTACCGAGTCCAAAGGGTTAATAAATTTAAAATAAATTATAATTGTTTGTTAATTACCGTCATTTTTAATGAATATTTTATGAAATTTTCAACACAAATTTTTATTTACTTCAGAATATTAATCAATTAGAGATTAAGGTATTGATTGTAAAATTGATCTAAATATTTTTATGTTTACCGCCAAATAAATGTGTACAAACAAATATTAAAAATAACACATATATTACATGTCTCCTTGATTTAACAACCACATATAGAATGAAGCGCCGACATCAATACAATACAGGGAGACTGTAATTAAGTTAAAGCATTCATATCAACTATTCGTGTGAGAGGTCAAAACACACCCGCAGTCCACTATTTTCATCAATATTTACGCAGTTTATCATAGAAATTTGTAAATATTTAGGCAAAAATTAAATTTTTATTATGTTTTCTTTTTGTTATTTGTCTATGATCTAAATAATTTCGTTAATAAAAGAAAATAAGAGTGTCAATTTAGGAAGTAGTCAACGTTAGCCTTAGCGCTTATGGTTAAGAACGGATCATTGATCTGCAATCAACTCTTCGGTAACTATTTACGTGACTTCTAGATAATTGCAATTCGCACGATCTATAATACGGGGAAATGTTTCGTTTCCTGTTTTCTCATTGTCCATAATTAACCTAAAGAAATGTTTAATAATGTATTAAAAAGTTATTAATTAAAATTTCTCCAGTCATAATTTATAAGAACGTTTTATTATTTTCGTTATAAATAACCATACAATACATTAAAATTAAGAGCAGAATTACATTTTATTTTTACTTTAATTTATTATAAACTAAAAGTCTAAGTATGTTTTCGAATATTTATGTTTGAAATAAATATATATATATACCTTACTTTGCCTACTAGTAGCAATTTTGCTATCTAAATATTAACATCTAATTATTATTATATATACATAAGAAATGAAAACGGGCTCATTCGGCGTTCTTTGTAAAGAGCACGTCATTAATGTCATACTTCCGCCAAACGAAACATTCCACCGCTATTTACGATATAAATGCACATATAAATGTAACAATATGTAGAAACATTCGGATCTTTTTTGTATTACTTAGATGTAACATGTAACCTGGAAAGCGAAGTGGGAAACGGAATATATTGATTGATTATATCCATGTATGAAAAAAATTCAGCTAATAAAATTTAATATTATCGAATACAGAAAATCAAATAAATCTTTTTTAAAAAGTTAAATGTTTACAAAATGTTTAATTTACTTAATAATAAATTGAATATTTCATGATAAAAATATTGATGATTATTTTGTGCTATCATTTCATTAAATATCTTAATAATTAGCACTGAATTATTTAAAACAGAATAATTTAGTGCTGTTGATAAAAATTATTAGTAAACCAACGTAAGAGATCTTTAGTGAGCATAAGGAATCCTTAGCGTTTTACTAACGAACATGGCCATTGTCCATTATGAGGCGAGGAATTCCACCGCTTTCACCAACCTAGACAAGTTATGAAGCCGCTATAGCGTTGGAGATAAATGCAACCGTGCCCGTTCTTGCAGTTTATTAGATTTTATTATTTGCCGAACGAACCAAACAACCATCGAGGCGGGAATTTTCATTTTACTCATTTTTTATAGCGGTGAAATAATGAGCCATTAAATTTATTTCAAAGTAAACTAAATATAAAACTAACCATCTACATAAAATATTTTGAAATAAATATAACATAACTGCTGCTTTTTTTAATAACTTCTATGATATATATTGTAATTTAAAATACGTATCTATTTCAACTCAAACAAGCGTAACTAATGTAACTAAGTGAAATAAAAATGATAATTACAATATTCGTGACACAGAATGTCTAATAATAAAAAAGTATTATTAACGGTAAGAAAATTTATTTCATAACAACGTTTAAAAAAATATGTACAGAACTCTTGGAAGTTATGGATACATGGTAATTGCTTACACTAGATTATATTTTATCCTGCTATGGTATACTATACTGTTAACTTGATTTACAAGAACAGCTATAACTGTACAGGTTATTAATCAACAATATCATATAAACATAACTACAGACAGATTATGAAATATAAATAACAGAACTCTTCAGTTTAATGATGTGTCTTGTATTTGTTATTGTATATTAATTTAATTATTGTTTGAAACTTTTTGTTTTCTATAATAATTTTATTAATTTTAATAAAACATATAATTAATAATATCGTTATAGTAGTTTTAATTCGAAAAGACATTTAGTTCGCACAAAAATCTTGCTATATCATCATAATCACAAGCACAGTGCATTTCCAAAATAAAAAAATAATAATCGCTTCGTCTTGAATTTATAAAAGTACATGTTATATTGTTTTAGAGTTTTCCATTTTATTAAACGAATAATCATCTTGTCCTCAACTCAAAAAGACAAATGAATTGGAAATTACAAATTAACAACATCTTACATTATTACGTAATAAATCCTAAACGACTTCACCGTTGACAGTCTTGACAGATGGCGACATCCAATAACACGTAAGTCCGTACCGGGTGCAGCCAATAACTGGTTTAATGGGAGACATTAAAATTATATTGTCAAGAGGCGTTCACATCAGCCTAAAGAAATGAGCCCCATTAGGTTTATTCTAAACTCGGTGCGTATTGTGAGATTCGGAGCGTCACAATCTGGGTCAGTTGCTTAGTAAGGCGGAATTGACGCTCCTGCACGGTGGAGACAAGGTTAACAATGTATTTTGCGATGTCCAATTACTGTCGGTATGAATTTAAATGCGCCTCGTGCTAGCTTACGGTAAATCTTGTTTTAATGAAAGTAATTTTAAACACTTAACTATTTTTAACCTGTTCAATATGACAATTAATGTACAAATGGTAATATTTGTCAAAAATATATTTTTGAAGATAATGATTTATCTTCAAAAATATGTCATTGACATTAAACGACAAACTGTAGATTTAGGATAAATTTATTTTTATACAACAAGCGCATGGTGCACCATTATGACAGGGTTCAATAAAAACTATCAGTTTCATAATTTTTTTTCTATTTAGTTATTAACAATACAATCTTTGTGGCTGCCTGTTAAAGTCGATTGAGCGGCAAATATTCGCCGCGTACAGCCTTGAGGCCCCGATTTGTAATGAGTGAAAGGCGTTACTACTACATACGTAGCGTAGTAAACGTGACTCAGCTGTGATTTTAAGTGACCCGAAATTAAATTTCTTTTTTTCTAGCCTTCGTATACATATAGAAAATCTTTACGAATTACTTAAACTTGTTAATTATGCCTTCCGAATCATATTGAGAAACATTAAAAGTACTTATAAATATACTTATCATCTTGTTTCACATGTACATTACTTCTATCTACGCATCATAAACAACTAATCGATATTATTTAAATTAATTTTGTACTAATAATATTTTCATTTATTTTAGGCCGTAACTACCACCACAAATTTAGTAATTACTTTTACTAAAGAAAAATAATTACCAAGCACTTGAATAACCGACTACTAGATATTGACAGTGTGCTTGTATTACAATTAATCCATTGCTATCCTATTTATTTTAAACAGCTGAAGAAAAAAAACGGAACAAACGATTGAGATTAACAAGTGGGTGCCCCTTTTAAAAAGGATCTATTTAGATGGCACTTAGCTTCAGAAGTAGGAACTAACGTCGAAATCAAATTACAACAGAAGTAGAATATTGAATTGCACGATGTTCACGCTCAAAGCTCTCAAATCGTTTTCAGAGACGTAACTTAATATCCGGTATAGCTGCATATCCGTGTTTCGAGCAAGGTTGCCTGTCCTCTAAGGGCACTAGAAACAATTGTCCCCCACCGGGCGAGTCGCTCGTAACGATCGATATTCGAAACCGACACTAGGAATACATACAGTTCTGTATCTGTCATCCGTTGCCAATATCATGGGAATCCAATGTTGACATCTAATTTATTGCGCATCGCGATCTACGCCTCAAATTTTGACTAATATGAACACAGACCTACATATGCGATAAAATGCTTATATTAATCAGTACAGATATTAAGAAATCCAGTCACAACTTATCTTGCTTAATTTTTAATAGTTGTGTAAAAGTAAATCTGTGCTCAATATATAAATGTAATAAAATAAACATACAGTGTATATCACAAATCTATCATAAAGTATTATTACTAATAAAACTTAACACTAATAACTAATTACTAATAATAGCAAAAAAGTACGTATATAGCCCTTATTTTAGTATTAATTTCAAAATATCTTCGGGTGAACCTAATGCACTATGTGGCTGTTAGGTAACAACAGCCTATAATATTTGCATTTCTGTGTAAAATTTCGGTAAATTAAAACGTGACATGAAAGTTATACGGGTCCGTAGAGGATTAAAACTATTAATAAT
The DNA here is from genome assembly GCA_018245475.1 of Pharmacophagus antenor. NCBI lineage: Eukaryota > Metazoa > Arthropoda > Insecta > Lepidoptera > Papilionidae > Pharmacophagus > Pharmacophagus antenor. Next base: position 7,150 of record DWQX01000134.1, read on the forward strand.
TTAAAACTATTAAAAACTCCAATGAATTAAGATCTTATATGATTTGGGCACAAACTTTTGAACGGAGAATTATTTAATCTTATATATATAATGCTTACATTGCATAAATATGTAGGTCTTTTCGCGTTTTAATAACAGAATAAGTGTGTCAACACATTGCATCGTATTGCGACGAGATCCATTGAAGCGTGAATCCACCGCGCTCTTCGCGATAAGTCGTCGAACTCACACGCTCTATTTAAAAATATTTACTTTGTTTTTCTAGCCGACAGTGAATCGTATTAATAAGTTACTAATAATTATTTAACTGAAAAATAAGGTGTTATTTACCCTATTAATTACAAATCTTGATGCAAAAATTACAAAATAGGTATTTCTACTTTGTTGTACAGCTTAGATTTTTCAATTATATATTTTAATTAATGATTTTATCAATATTTAATTGTGGACTCATAAAAATTATAATAGAATTAAAGGAAGAGTCAAAACTATATTTTGCAATTTATCTTGGTAGCAATAGTTTTATATACTGAATTTAAATCTTAAATATACTAGTGTATTTAATTCTAATACATAAACGTTATATTTGCAACTGGTCTCAACTATTCTCAGAGGAGATCGTTTCGTACTTTCTTTTTTCTTTTTGGACACATTTACAAGAACTTTAAACGTACACACTCCATGATATATGCGCAAATTAGTAAAACAGCATTTTCACTCGCCCTTAAGTGAAAGCGGCATACCTACCATTGTTGACAGAAATCCATACAAAGCTAAACATTTGCGTACATAACATATGCAATATTGCTTTCACCTGGAACGCACATGAAATACACGAGTACCTAATCGGTAACATTGAAAATGCTAATGTATAAGTTTACTTACCCAAAATATTTTTATATAATATGTTTTATGAATATATATATATGTGTGTGTGTATGTGTATGTATATATATTTATTTATTAATTAATATTCAACGTTTTTATTTCAGGTTGGGAATTAAAGGGTCTTCATTGTTACAAATTTTTCAATATAAGGCATTCTTGGGAAAAAGCAGCAGAGTTATGTCGAAGGTAAAAATCTGTCAGCTAATGTTAAATTCTCAATCCTGAATCTGTCAAGAAACATAAATATTTTCAAAAACCCTACCAAACATTCTTACAAATTTATCCAGTCTGCTCAAATCTTTGCAAGCAATGAGTTTATTTTATGCAAATATCACTCCAGATCATTATTAATAAAGTGACAATAACAAGGGCAACATTAAAGTACTTCATCAAAAGTTTGATTATTATGCTCATAATGCAATTTAAATTTCAGGTACGGGAGCGAACTAATGGTTGTAGAGAGTTACACAGAAAACAATATGACAGCCAATATGGTTCCATCTAGTCCTAGTAATAATCACTATTGGCTTGGTCTCGCAACTGTGGATGATCTGAGAACTAACACATTAGAATCGGCTGCTGGAGGTCTAGTGTCGCAATATGCTGGTTATTGGGCCTTAAGGCAACCCAATCCGAAAGACGGAGAATGTGTTGACGTTTATGTCACTTCTGACAAACAATCGTGGCAGTTGACTACTTGCGAAACCCTACTTCCCTTTATGTGCAAGAGCGATGCATGCCCTGCAGGTACATTAAAATTTATTACTATCGAAAATGATTTTAATTTTATTCCAAAAACGTTGTTTTAAGCTTACGTAATTTTTTTGTATTTATTCTATGTTTGCATTGTTTTGAATTCGTTTACATTTTTACTTTAAAATTATGATGCAAATTACCTAGTTAATTTATTGTAGGAACCTTCCATTGTTCCAACGGAAGATGTATAAATTCAGCCTTCAGATGCGACAAACAAGACGATTGTGGTGATGCTTCAGACGAAATGGACTGTGCCTCCGAATGTCATTTTTACATGGCCAGCAGCGGAGACGTAGTCGAAAGTCCCAATTACCCCCATAAATATCCCGCTTTCAGCGAATGTAAATGGACGCTTGAAGGACCACAAGGTCAAAATATTGTATTACAGTTCCAAGATTTTGAAACTGAAAAGTCTTTTGATACTGTTCAAATATTAGTGGGCGGTAGGACAGAAGATAAATCTGTTAATTTAGCCACACTATCAGGGAAACAGGATCTTTCAAGCAAAATTTTTGTATCTGCCTCTAACTTCATGATTATTAAATTTAGCACTGATGGTTCTGTAGAAAAGAAAGGTTTTCGTGCTTCTTGGAAGACTGAATCTTCCAATTGTGGTGGCGTCCTCAGAGCTACACCTCAAGGCCAGGTACTAAATTCTCCTGGATATCCAAATGGTTACCCAGGAGGATTAGAATGTGTCTACATAATTGAAGCCCAACCGGGTAGAATAGTATCTTTAGAAATTGAAGATTTAGAATTAGAAATAAATAGAGATTATATCGTTATCAAAGATGGAAATACACCATCAAGTCCAGTTCTAGCAAGATTAACCGGACCAGGAGAAGATAACCAAAAAGTAGTGATATCCACTACAAATCATTTATATATGTACTTTAAGACAAGTTTAGGAGGTTCCAAGAAAGGATTCGATATGAAATACTCCCAAGGATGTAGAGCAACAATAATTGCAGCAAATGGAACGTTTACTTCGCCTGCTTTCGGTCTTAGTAACTATCCGAACAATCAAGAATGTTTATACAGAATTAAGAACCCTAACGGTGGACCGCTTTCACTAAAGTTCAATGAATTTAATATTCATCCATCCGATGTTGTTCAAGTTTTTGATGGGTCAAGTACAAACGGATTAAGGTTGCATTCAGAAAATGGATTTACTATTAAACCAAGAATAACTTTAACAGCATCAAGCGGTGAAATGCTAGTCAGATTTGTGTCTGATGCACTCCATAATGGTTATGGATGGAAAGCCACGTTTTCTGCAGGTAAATTTGGTTATCTACATATTAATGAGCAAATATCTATGTATATGACGATTATGGTATTAAATAGAATTTAACTTTCAGATTGTCCGCCTCTTCAATCAGGCATAGGCGCTTTAGCATCGAATAGAGATACTGCATTTCGAACAACTGTAACATTTTCTTGTCCAATCGGACAAGAGTTTGCTACAGGAAAATCAAGAATTATAACTCAATGTCAAGATGGGGGAAATTGGTCAACCACGTACATTCCTAGCTGCCAAGGTAAGCTCAAAGAAATATACACGATTTTACTGAGTTAACTTATTTTACACACAATTATTAACTTAACCATTTTAATTATAGAGGTTTACTGTGGACCAGTACCACAAATTGATAATGGATTTTCAATTGGCTCTACAAATGTTACTTATAAAGGTGTTGCGACTTATCAATGTTATGCAGGATTTGCATTTCCAACTGGACAGCCTATTGAAAAAATTTCTTGTTTATCGGATGGACGGTGGGAAAGAACACCGACTTGTCTAGGTAAGATTGATATGCACCGTCAGAAAATACAAACATTCTCAATAATTCTGCACTGTTTATTTGTATTTTAATAAACATTTATCTAGTTTTAATTTTCCTTGTTATCACGTTTTTTTTCAGCATCTCAATGCGTAGCACTTCCTGATGTTCCACATGCTAATGTAACTATCTTGAACGGCGGAGGACGAAGCTACGGAACTATCGTACGCTATGAGTGCGAACCAGGTTACGTACGCACTGGACAACCTGTTCTTTTATGTATGAGTAACGGAACTTGGTCTGGTGATGTCCCGACCTGTTCAAAAGTTCTTTGCTCAAAATTCCCTGAAATCAAAAATGGATTTGTTGTAGATCAAAGTCGGATATATATGTTCGGCGATGAAGCAAGAGTACAATGTTTCAAAGGTATTAACATCAAGTACTTTTTAGGTAATCATTATCTAGAACACTTTTCAGACATAATACTCTGATCTCAGGATAGGTAACTACGCAGCACCTGCACATGTAGTTTGGATTATCATGGACCGATATACGAACAAACACAAATGTTCATCACATGAATTTTTGTCCTAAGCGAGATTCGAACCCGCTTGTTATAAGACGCAGCGTTATGACCATTACACTAACGGGCCAGTCAAATTTATAATTAATCGATAACGATACCTAATCGTATTCAAATATTGTATCATTATTTCAGGTTACAAACTAAGTGGCCCAAGTGTATTAAAATGCGGTGCAAATCAACAATTTGATCCTCCTCCAACCTGCGAAGATATAAATGAATGCATTAATAGCCAGTGTAGTTTAGCAACTACGGACTGCAAAAATACACAAGGAGGGTTTCATTGCCCTTGTAGACCCGGTTTTGCGCCAGTACTAGAATGCAGGCCTGTTGGAGATCTTGGCTTAATAAATGGTGCCATACCCGATGAATCAATTACAACATCGAGCCCGGAATCCGGATATTACAAAGGAGTAAGTACGACTATACTATATATATGTACCCTTTTTGTATGGGGGAGATCGTTTAATGATACCCTGCTTCAAAGGGAGAAGACAGGGTTATGTGAGATTGTACCCACTAAAACCTGGTCAGACTCAATGCGAAATGCGGCATCCTATGATCTCCGTCAGAACGCAACGGTGTCCCTCTGTATTGCATGAAAGAGGTCCCAGGGTTAGGGTGAACCCCTCCTTGGACTGTCGTTGTGCTACGGCCAACATGAGACCAATTATTCCGATACAGGCTTACAAAAGTGGCCATAAAGGCTCCACCCCCAGAACCACACTATCGAATACACTTTTAGTCGCATTCTACGATAGACTTTAGTCCTATTATTAATGATCCTTGACTACAGGCTAGATATATAAGTACCTATAAGTAATACAATGTGTTTATGGCCAAAACTCATATATTCTTATATTACTTTTATTTTAGATGATTCGGTTGAACAATGGCGGAGGTTGGTGTGGTAATAATTTAGAAGCTGGAGCAAATTGGATACTTATAGATTTGAAATCGCCAACTGTAATTAGAGGATTTAGAACAATGAGCGTAATGCGTGCGGATGGCAATATTGCATTCACTTCTGCTATAAGGATTCAATATACAAATGACTTAACCGACGTTTTCAAAGATTATACAAATCCTGATGGAACTGCAGTAGAATTTCGAATACTAGAACCAACGCTTTCGGTTCTTAATTTACCCATGCCCATAGAAGCTCAATATATTAAATTTAAAATTCAAGATTATGTTGGAGCTCCTTGTTTAAAATTAGAAGTTATGGGATGTGCACGTTTGGATTGTACTGATATAAATGAATGTAACGAAAATAATGGAGGTTGTGATCAAAAATGTATAAATACGTAAGTACTATCAATCCACAAAAATAAATTATTTTAAAAGAACGTAATTTTAAAGTAATATATTTCTTTACTCGACAGACCTGGCAATTTCTCGTGTTCTTGTAATATTGGATACGAACTTTATACCTCAAACGGAACTGCTGGATTCAAAATTGAACTATCTGAGACTGGTGAAAGAGACGGTGACACGTATCAAAGAAACAAGTCATGTGTGCCACTCATGTGTCCATTACTTTCGTCTCCAGAGAATGGAAAATTACTTTCAACAAAATCAGCTTTCCATTTTGGTGACATTGTTCAATTCCAATGTGACTTTGGATACGTAATGTCCGTTTTTTCGTCGTTACTTTGTACATCAAGTGGAACGTGGAATGGTACTGCTCCGGAATGTCAATGTAAGATTTACTCTTTATATATTACTAAAATTATTTAGTGAAATACATTGTTAAAAAAATGTAAATAAAAATATTTTCAGACGCCCGTTGTGTTACTTTATCCGATGACAAAAATGATGGTTTACAAGTTATACGCGATGATCCCGAAAGCGTGCTTGTACCATACAGAGATAACGTAACAATAACATGTACGTCACCGGGACGTCACCTAAGAAACACTGTCACATCATCTTTCAGACAATGCGTATACGATCCAAAACCGGTAAATATGAATATCTAGTTAGTTTTTTTAAATTAGGCTAAATAGGGTTTTTTCTGCAATGAAAATTTATACTTTGCAGGGTCTACCAGACTATTGGCTGTCTGGAGCACAACCACAATGCCCACGAAAAGATTGCGGAATACCTATGCCTACACCTGGTGCTGAATATGGTCAATACTTAGATACGAGATATCAAAGCTCTTTCTTCTTTGGATGTCAAAACACTTTCAAACTTGCTGGACAAACAAGTAAACATGATAACGTAGTCCGATGTCAAGCAAATGGTATTTGGGACTTTGGTGATTTAAGATGCGAAGGACCTGTTTGTGATGACCCGGGAAGGCCAGCGGATGGATATCAAATTTCTAGAAGCTATGAACAAGGCTCTGAAGTTCTGTTTGGATGTTCTCGACCAGGATATATTTTAATCAATCCAAGGCCAATAACATGTATGCGTGAGCCGGAATGTAAAGTTATAAAACCTTTAGGTTTAGCTTCCGGGAGAATACCTGATTCAGCAATCAATGCCACATCTGAAAGACCTAATTACGAAGCACGAAATATCAGGCTTAACTCTGTAACTGGATGGTGTGGGAAACAAGAAGCTTTTACTTACGTCAGTGTTGATTTAGGCAAAGTCTACAGAGTAAAAGCAATTTTAGTTAAAGGAGTAGTAACCTCAGATATAGTAGGTAGGCCAACGGAGATTAGGTTCTTTTACAAACAAGCAGAAAATGAAAATTACGTTGTTTATTTCCCTAACTTTAATTTAACAATGAGGGATCCAGGAAACTATGGTGAACTTGCGATGATTACTCTCCCAAAATATGTCCAAGCTCGCTTCGTTATTTTGGGAATTGTGAGTTTTATGGACAATGCATGTCTTAAATTTGAACTAATGGGTTGCGACGAGCCCATTATTGAACCTTTACTTGGCTATGATTATGGATATTCTCCGTGTGTTGGTAAGTAATCAAAATCAAATAAATACTCTTAAAATAAATTTCTTAACCAGTGTATAATAGCATTTATTTATTTTCAGACAACGAGCCTCCAGTCTTTCAGAATTGCCCTCAACAGCCAATAGTAGTGCAAACAGATGTAAACGGTGGTCTTTTACCTGTTAACTTTACAGAACCAAATGCTCTTGATAATTCAGGTGCCATAGCTCGTTTGGAAGTTACTCCTCAACATTTCAGAACACCTATACAAGTATTCCATAACATGGTTGTAAGATACGTCGCCTTTGACTTTGATGGAAATGTTGCTATTTGTGAAGTTAATATTACCGTACCTGACTATACACCGCCTAAACTAAGCTGTCCACAAAGTTACGTTATTGAACTAGTAGACAAACAAGACAGTTACGCTGTTAACTTTAATGAGACAAGAAGAAGGATTAATGCAACTGATGCGTCTGGAGAGGTGATTTTGAAATTTATCCCAGAACGAGCTGTTATTCCCATTCGAGGTTATGAAAATGTAACTGTTATAGCTTCAGACAAACATGGAAACAAGGCCCAATGTCATTTCCAGGTTGATACAAAACTATAAAATTTTGTTTAAATATTATAGTTAATATTCGTGTTAATAAAAAAAAAATTTCAGGTATCTGTACAAGCAACACCCTGCGTAGACTGGGAACTTATGCCACCGGCGCATGGTGCATTAAATTGCTTACCAGGAGATAGGGGAATACAATGTATCGCTACGTGTAGCCCTGGTTTCCGCTTCACTGATGGAGAACCTGTAAAAACTTTCATTTGTGAAACCAAACGTCAATGGACTCCTACTGCTGTTGTGCCCGATTGCGTTTCAGAAAGTATGGATGCTAAATATTATACTTTGCAATTTTATAGTAACCGCTCAAAATTACATCTTAATCATCTTATCTCTTTTCAGATACTCAACAAGCTGCTTATCATGTTGTGGCAAGTGTACAATACCGTGCCCTCGGAGCAGTTTCTAATGCTTGCTTACCACAATATAAAGATTTACTTGCACAATATGATAACATACTTAACGAAAGACTATCCCAACGTTGTTCAGCTGTTAATGTTAACATAAATGTAACATTTGTCAAAGCAATGCCAAGTCTTCTTGATGAGAATGTGGTAAAGATGGACTTTGTATTGGCAATAACCCCTGCTATCAAACAAACACAGCTCTATGATTTATGTGGGTCAACACTAAACCTTATATTTGACCTGTCTGTGCCATATGCTAGCGCTCTAATTGAACCTGTACTTAACGTCTCATCTATTGGAAATCAATGTCCTCCCTTACGAGCCATAAGAAGTTCAATATCTCGGGGTTTTACTTGTAGCGTAGGTGAAGTTCTAAATATGGATACAAATGATGTTCCTAGATGTCGTAAGTATTTCCTTTTTAATTGATTTGTCGTTATATTAAAACAATAAAAAATAAGAAGATATTTATTAATTTATTTATTTTAGTACACTGCCCTGCGGGAACATTTGCTGGAGAAAAACAAAAGTCATGTACAATGTGTCCAAGAGGATTTTTCCAAAATCAGGCACGGCAAGGTTCTTGTCTCAAATGTCCACAAGGAACATTTACAAAAGAAGAAGGATCTAAAGATATTACTGATTGTGTGCCTGTTTGTGGATATGGAACATATTCTCCAACAGGCTTAGTACCGTGTTTAGAATGTCCCAGAAACAGCTATACAAGTGAACCACCTGTGGAAGGATTCAGGGATTGTCAAGCTTGTCCAGCGAACTCTTATACTTATCAACCTGCTGCATCTGGAAGACACAAATGCAAAGCTAAATGTGCTCCTGGTACTTACTCCCCAACTGGTCTAGCTCCGTGTTCGCAATGCCCAAGGAATTTCTATCAAAATCTTATTGGCCAAACCCTTTGCATGGAATGTCCAACTAACATGAAAACAGTAGGAACGGGTGCTACAGGTTTAGAGGAATGCATACCAGTAGAATGCTCAAACAGTGCTTGTCAGCACGGCGGTCTTTGTGTTCCGAAAGGTCATGGAGTACAATGTTACTGTCCAGCTGGTTTTTCGGGACGCCGATGCGAAATAGATATCGATGAATGTGCAAGTCAACCCTGTTACAATGGCGGTACATGTATTGATCTTCCACAAGGATATCGATGCTCATGCGCTGTTGGATATGGAGGTATAAACTGTCAAGAAGAAAAGTCTGACTGCAGAAATGATACTTGTCCTGAAAGAGCTATGTGTAAAGATGAACCAGGGTACAATAATTATACTTGCTTATGTAGGTCAGGCTACACAGGAATCGATTGCGATATTACGGTGTGTAATATTCTTTTTTGATTACATATTTTGTTTATTATTTATCGAAAAAACAATGTAAACAAAAATTATTTTTTTTTAGATTGATCCTTGTTCCGCTAATGGGAATCCCTGTACAAACGGTGCTACGTGCATTGCTCTTCAGCAGGGTAGATATAAATGTGAATGTTTGCCTGGATGGGAAGGACAGCTTTGTGAAATAAATACAGATGATTGTATCGAGAAACCATGTCTACTTGGTGCACCATGTACAGATTTAGTAAATGACTTCAGCTGTACATGTCCTCCTGGATTCACAGGAAAACGTTGTCACGAAAAAATAGATCTTTGCTCAAATGAACCATGTAAACATGGTGTTTGCATAGATAAACTCTTTGTTCACCAGTGTGTTTGTGATCCAGGTTGGTCGGGACCATCCTGCGATATAAACATTAACGAATGTCTCATTTCTTCTTGCGAAAACGGCGGACGATGTGTTGATAGTATTGATGACTTCACTTGTATTTGTGAAGCTGGTTTTACAGGTAAAAGATGTCAACATACTATTGACGATTGCTATTCTGATCCATGCCAAAATGGTGCAACATGTACAGATCAGTTAGAAGGATTTACTTGTAAATGCCGGCCTGGATATATAGGATTGCAATGTGAAACTGCAATAGATGAATGTTTAACCGAACCCTGTAATCCAATTGGTACCGAAAAATGTATTGACCTTGATAATAAATATAAGTGTATGTGCCGTGAAGGCTTTACTGGTGAAATGTGTGAAACCAATATAGATGACTGTGCATCATTTCCTTGTTATAATGGCGGATCCTGTAAAGATGAAATTGGTGGATACAAATGTCTCTGCCAACCAGGATGGACTGGCATGCGTTGTGAAAGAGACGTCGGTAACTGCATGAACAGACCATGTCAAAATAATGCGGAATGCATTGACCTCTTCCAAGATTATTTCTGCGTGTAAGTATATATGTATATTGTATAAAATATTTAAAATACTGATTAGTAAAATTTTATACTGAATAGTTCGAAAACAATATACAAAATTTATTTTAGATGTCCTAGCGGTACCGATGGAAAGCAGTGTGAAACGGCACCTGAAAGATGTATTGGAAATCCATGCATGCACGGAGGCAAGTGCCAAGACTTTGGCTCCGGACTCAATTGTACTTGTTCCCAAGACTACACTGGAGTTGGCTGTCAATATGAATTTGATGCTTGTGAAGCTAGGCTATGTCAGAATGGCGCTACCTGCGTTGATCATGGTGATGGATACAATTGTATATGCGCTCCTGGTTTTAAAGGAAAGAACTGCGATGAAGATATAATGGATTGCAAAGAGAACTCTTGCCCTCCGTCAGCTACATGCATAGATTTGCCTGGCCGTTTCTACTGCCAATGTCCGTTTAACTTAACTGGAGATGATTGTAGAAAAGGTTAATTTTAATTATAGCTTTTGATAATTTTAATACCACCTACTAAAATATACAATTAATAACTTAGTTAATTTCAATTTTCAGCTATCAGCGTTGATTATGATCTTTACTTCAGCGACCCATTACGTTCAAGTGCTGCTCAAGTTGTACCATTCGATACTGGAGCCGCTAATAGCCTAACTGTGGCTATGTGGGTTCAATACACACAACAAGATGAAGGAGGTATCTTCTTCACAGCTTATGGTGTTAGGTAAGTAAAGTTTGCCTTTACTAAAATTAATTAGTTTACATAATATAAGGATTTTAATCAAATATGTTTTTCAAAAATTTAAAAATATAATTTGTTAATGATTTTCTAGCAATTCACATATAGCACTAAACAGGAGAACAATTATCCAAGCTCACTCTAACGGTGTTCAAGTCTCGTTATTCCCAGAACTACAGGATGTCTATTTAAGTTTTGGAGAGTTTGCAACAGTCAATGATGGCCAATGGCATCATGTTGCTCTGGTCTGGGATGGGAATAATGGCGGTCAATTGACTCTAATAACTGAAGGTTTAATTGCAAGCAAAATTGAAGGCTATGGTAGCGGAAGGACATTGCCACAATAGTAAGCGGTTCAATACTTCACGTTTGAATATTTTTGCCATAGTATACGCTTGGATATAAAATTAATAACTTTCATGATTATTTTTCAGTGTTTGGGTCAGTCTCGGTAAACCACAATCGGATAATCCTAAGGCATACACAGAAGCTGGCTTCCAGGGACATTTAACTAAAGTTCAAATTTGGAATCGTGCTCTAGATGTTACTAATGAAATCCAAAAACAAGTTCGTGACTGCAGGACTGAGCCCGTTCTATATAGCGGTTTAGTTCTAACTTGGGCAGGATATGAAGACATTACAGGCGGCGTCGAAAGACTTGTTCCTTCTCATTGCGGTCAGAGAGTATGCCCTAATGGATACACAGGCTCCAAATGTCAACAATTACAAGTGGACAAAGAGTCACCTAGGGTTGATCGTTGTCCAGGAGATTTATGGGTAATAGCGAAAAACGGTTCATCAATAGTCAATTGGGATGCTCCAGTTTTTAGCGACAATGTTGGTGTAAATAGGGTAGTAGAAAAATCTGGACATAAACCTGGTGAAAATTTGGCTTGGGGTGCATATGATGTAGCATACATTGCATATGATACAGCGGGTAACGCCGCCACTTGTAAATTCAAGGTAACAGTTTTATGTAAGTATATTTTTCTTATTTTTGTTTTGTATTTAAATTTATTTTAGCTTTTATACTGGTTTTTTCACTAATTTATATAATAAATATTTCCCTTTTCAGCTGAATTTTGTCCTCCATTACCCGATCCGCTAGGTGGCTATCAATCCTGTCGCGACTGGGGAGCCGGAGGTCAGTTCAAGGTGTGCGAGATTGCGTGTCGCGATGGCCTTAGATTCTCACAACCAGTCCCACCATTTTACACATGCGGAGCTGAAGGATTTTGGCGACCTACTGATAATCCTAACCTTGCACTTGTTTACCCAGCTTGTTCACGTAAGCGTTAATGAATAAGAATAGTTTAATTAAAAACTAGCATTTATGAATGAAACGGTTTTGTGCCGTTATTAATATATTAATTTTGTTTTATATGATGTTTACAGCGGCCTCCCCTGCACAGCGAGTGTTCAAAATATCTATGTTATTCCCAAGTTCTGTGCTATGCAACGACGCAGGACAGGCTGTCCTACGCCAAAAAGTTCGCAGTGCAATTAATCAACTTAACAGAGACTGGAACTTCTGTTCGTATGCTATTGATGGTAAGTGGGGAATTATATTAACATAGATTTATTTACCTTCTATAGATTGTAATGAATATTTTTATTAAAATATGGTAAATAAATATATATTACAATTACGTTTAATGTTTATAATAAATAATAATTTATGAACAACCTAATTTAAATGAATTAAAAAAATATTCCTTAGGTACAAGAGAATGTAAAGAACTAGATATCAATGTCAAATGCGACCACCGAGCCAACGTTCGTCAAACGAGACAGGTTAATTCATCTCCAGTTATCAAATCTGAAGACACTTATGTACTAGACGCTATAATACCGGTTGACGAGTAAGTATTTGTAATAGCTTAAATTATTATAGTGAAATAGAATTTAATAAAGCAAAGTAAGACCTCTTTATTTGTGGGTGAGAGCAGTACGGTGTAGGAGTAGACACCTACTGTAGTACTTTATTTTAATAGATATTAATGTACTCGTACACACTCTCATGAAAATACAATAAATATATGCAAACATGCATCCATGACTAGTCCACACCCTTCTATATTCACTGGTGGGATCTTTTGGTATTGTATCAATCATATCAATATGACCATATTTATTATTAATATTTAAAATATCATTCTAATTCACGAAAACGCATAGATTACTTGGTTCTTTAATAAAGTAAATGTCACTTTAGGTTTGTATTCTTTGTTTTTTGTACACCAACTACTTAAAAGCATGTATACTTATGAACAAAAATTTTGCACTATCAACTAATTTCGCTCGTAGTTTTGAAAATGTTGACATAGTGAAGCATGTTTTTCTTCGTACACTTTTGCATGTGATTTCTCTTGCACCTAGGATACGTAGCAGTAGGGAGGGTCGGCAAGCCGGTGACACATACAGTGTCGAAGTTTCGTTCCCAGCCGTCAAGTGAGTACTATGTTCAAGTTTAAACCCATTTCAGAATTAAAATTGCGTCAGAGAGATAATTCATATTGTATGGTGAATTGATATTGTAATTACACAACGAAAATAAAAAGAAACATATGTATTACATTAATAATTAAAAGGCCTTTTCATAATAAATTCATTCATTGAATAAGCTTAATTGATTTAAAGAAAAACAAAGTAGTAAACTACGGTTATTTATTAAATTTTCAACGCAATTTACAGCGACCCAGTCATCCACGGTGGCACCAACGAACGATCAACTGTGCAACGATTACTCGAGAAATTGATTCTTGAAGACGAACAATTCGACGTACGCAACATATTACCGAATACTGTCCCGGACCCTGCGAGCCTGCAACTAGTATCCGACTACGCTTGCCCTATGGGACAAGTTGTAATGGCCCCGGATTGTGGTGAGCATTTCATTACGCATATGCACATGCAATATTACAAATTTCAAAGTGATCAGTTATGGCATTAAGCCAATGAAATATACGACTCTCTAGTGCCAAACTATAAATAACACTTTCGAAAACGATGGCGTTCAACACGAAGTTAGGAGTAATGTTATAGCTTGTTGCCATAAACATTGCATGAAATATTTTAATAAACAAATAACAGGTATTTAAAAACTTGTAGTGATGAATTTAAAAACTGATGCTCTTACATTACGACCCCATAAGCATCTTAGGAAAGAAAAGATAATTTGCCATTTACTGCAACTTTGAGTACCTAAAGACGTCTCTTTTTTAGGGTTCTGTACCCAAATGGTGACAAACGGAACCCTTTACTGAACCTCTGCTGTCTGTAAGTCTGTCTGTCTATCCGTCCGTCAGTGGGCTCTAACTCATGAACTGTAATTAGTAGAAAGTTGAATTTTTCTCAGATTATGCATTTCTAATACTGCTGCAACAAAAAATAATAAAAATGCAACAATATTACAAAAAGTGCTAAAACGGAACAAATTCATTAACTTAAATCAGCTCGATTTGTTGAGTGTCAAAAGCATTTTTTCGATTTTTCAATACGTGAGAGATTGTTATGATTTATTAGCTTTTACAACTTTTTGACTGCTTTGTCTACAAACTTTCTGTACGGAAGAACACTTCATAGGGCGAAGCCGATTCACACTTGACTATTTATATTTGTATGAAAGCAAATCTGTCAAAAAAATAGTTTCGTTCCTTTAAATATAATTATTATTTTGTAAACTGTCAACAGAGAATATTTTCAATATTAAGTCTACACTTTAAATTCCATTTTTATGGATACAAAATATCCAATTTGGATTATCGGCCTTTTTTTATACAGCTTAAAGATTGATTTGGCATCTAAAAATTCTTGCAAGTTTGTGTTAGTTTTCTTCCAGATTCTGATTTTTAGATGTTTGTTTTCCTTGGATGTTATTTTAAAAAGTTATTTTAATGTCATTATTAGTGTCGTGCGCGGTTGGTACCTACTTGGACTCGGCGAGTGACTCGTGCAAGCCGTGCCCCGCCGGCAGCTACCAGTCGGAAGCTGGACAGCTGCAGTGTACGCCGTGCCCGGCTATCGCTGGCCAGCCGGGCGTCACGCAAGCTACGGGTTCCAGAAGTGCAGGCGATTGCAAAGGTCACACCAAATCCACCTTCATTTTACTATAGATTAAATTAAATAAAAAAGTATGAATGCAACAAAAGTGTTAATCCCACTGTCATATAAAAATAATTGAGACATGCTATAATTTATTTGTTATTATGGGATACTGGATTGCCCTGTCCTCTTAAGATTTGCAAGTAATTGACAAGCCAAATTAATTTTTATTTCCCCTCACAAGATGGCGGTATTTATATAATAATAATTAATTATAATAAATAACTAATAATAATTAAAACATAAGACGGTTTAAATTACAAATATATTGCTATTGAAGATTTGGCGTAGCTTAAAGTTTGTATTAAGAATATAATTCGCTGTTTTACATAATACCATTGTAATGTAATGTATTATGCGATGTTTTAACCATTGTTCTCGAAGAAAACCGAATTATGTTCGGTAATCACTGAGGATAGTCTATGTTCTCACGGCTAACTTAATAAATTGCTATGTATGCATAACTGTATAACGGTTTTTAGGACGAAAAAAAATTGCTTTATCTTAACATCATTTATATTACAGAGAGATGCGCTGCCGGTAAATACTATGACGCGGAAGCGGAACTATGCCGTCCTTGCGGTCATGGGTCTTACCAGCCGAGGGAAGGCGCCTTCTCGTGCATTCCTTGCGCTAGAGGACAAACCACGCGAGCCACTGAAGCGGTGTCCGCCGCTGAATGCAGGGACGACTGTCCAGCGGGTAATTACTGTACAATTCCTTACACAAAATTATCCTGGTCTAAATAGCCGCCCTTCGCTTTCGTATCCACATTTTACGTATAAATATGAGACTCAACTGCCTCGGAAGAGCAACGATCATAATGGTTGGTTCTGGGACCACACGAATATTGGAGTATGGTTGTAGGTTTTTTTCGAATCCGCCTAGCTAACTACAACTCTCAATGTCAATCTGCCGCCATAACAGCATTGCTGTGTTCCGGCAGAAGTATTATGGGGGAACACGCTTCATCCATTACAATCTGATTGTCACTTAGCATCAGGTGAAATTGAAATTAAATGTTAGCCCATAACCTATAAAAAAATGAGCATAGCCAGCAAGGTTTAATAAAAATATACTATAGCTTTCCTTGAAAGCACAGAATGCTTTTAATAAATAATTAATCGTAAATTCTGTTTTAATTGCTATTGTACGGAGTATTGGTATTATTACCGATATGATTGAAAATATATTTTCTATGAAGCAATTACGTTTGTGTTGCAATAGGAGAGCAGTTAGGCAGTGAGGGCGGGTGCGAGCCATGTCCAGCGGGAACCTGGCGCGCTAGCGGCGCCGGCGCAGCGTGCGCGCCCTGCCCGCCCGGCACCACCACCCCGCAACCCGGCGCCTCCTCGCCCGACCAGTGCTCCTTACCCGTCTGCAAACCTGGTAACACACATATACATTCATTACAAAAATTAATATTGACATTACTTTGTTACGATTTAACTTTTAGTTGCTGCACCGCACTTTGCGTCATAATACGCAATCAGACGTTATAGACTACTGTAATTGGAGTTTGTACCCAGAGCAATGTACGATTTAAGTTTCAGCCAACATAAGTAATTTTTGTTTCCGCGTTTTTTTTTAGTAATGTGTTTTACACGTAGCTGGTGGTTTAATAAACATAATTTGTCATTACATTTTATAATAGTTGAGCTACTTAAAGAAAGTTCACAATGAAATAAACAGTGCCCTTATACTTACTTTATTAAGTTGATATTTTTTTTATTTGTATACATAAATAAATAAAATAAGAAAAAAATGAATAAGACTATACCACTGGATTGGAAAGTATGTAAGATGTCAAGTATTCTTATTGAGACCTGTCTATGTAGCTTGCATCATACCACGTATTGCCGTTAAGCTGATATGTGCAAATATCGTTAAGGGAGTAACAACACAAGATTTTGTCTCAAGGCGATTAGTACATACAATGAAGAGCTGTGTAAACGTCCTATCTAGGGCCTAACTGTTGTGTTTCAATTATGACTTACTCATCTCATTATTTCGTTGTATAAAGAATTACTAATATACTTTTATTTCATTCGCAGGAACGTATCTGAACGTAACCCAAAACATATGTATTCAATGCAAGAAGGGCACTTATCAGTCAGAAGCTCAACAGACGCTTTGCATACCCTGCCCCATCAACACCAGTACTAGAGGACCCGGAGCTGTACGTATTTATTTTGACAATCGGTATAATTTGTTATCAGTAACAATCGTTACTTATTTCTTAATTCTTATGAATATGTTTGAAATCCAAAATTTATTTATTTTTACCCGGACATGCAACAAAGTTATTATAGAAATATTTAAATGTAAGTTGATATATTTTTAAAACTGCAATGGGCTAACATTTATTGTCAATTCCACATGATCTGAAATGACACTAAATGAGACGGTGAAGTGTCCGTACCAAGAATATTCTAGTTTTCATATGTATAACTAGCGAACACAGCTGCCATGTTGGTATAGCGGCAGGTACAAAATTCAATTCTTAAAATACCCATTAACCACGTTCACGCCAGCGTTTCCTAATGCTCTTTAATATATGATACATTTTAAAGCGCTGAAAATTTCAAACTAAAAAAACGACTAAAGTTTGCCAATTAAATTTTGTTCATAACAAAGTTTGTCCATATCAAGGTCCCCACACTCGCAAATTTGGAAAACGAATATATAATTAACAGGCTTTTATGTTAATTAAAATGTTTGAATATAAATTACTTAAACTCTTTTAGTATCATTTAAAATGTAAATTATACAAGTGGTCTAGACATATGTAATCATGTTAAAACTGTATGTATTTATGTAAACCTGAAAATGCTATTTTTTTCGTATGTTTAATATATAGAAAATAAAAACAAAATCAAAATTTTATAATTACATAGTTTAAAATAGAACAACTAATTGCAGGATTCTTTATCATTTTATAAATTGCTTTGTTTACAAGAATGCAACAAATATATAAATAAACTTTCTTTTAATCATTTGGAAAGTAGTAAAGTTTCAACTTCGCCCTCAAATATTGTCTTCCTAATCCCGCTAAACTTATTAACAATATTGAAGATTGTTTCTAACACTATTGTGAACAAAGTTACAACGTTTCGCCAAAGCGGATAACTGAAACAACGCTCAAAGTTTCTTATTATGTGGGACTCTTCTCGCGGAATCCTGAGTGCAAACCCATAAGACTCTGCTACAACTAAAGTCATAATTACTACCAACTCTTAATATATTCTCATTAAGTCTATGTAATGTATCGTACTAAAAATACTTAAAATAAATTTCTATCAATAAATAAATATCTTTTGACTACTGAGAAATGACTAGAATGTAACGGTTGTTGATAACAAAAACTTTAGTTAGGTACATATTTTCACGATAGCCATACCTAAAGAACAAAATATTGGTAATGATCACCGTTACATTCTAGTCATTTCTCAGTAGTCAAAAGATATTTATTTATTGATAGAAATTTATTTTAAGTATTTTTAGTACGATACATTACATAGACTTAATGAGAATATATTAAGAGTTGGTAGTAATTGATCACAAAATAATTAATTCATTGGTTACATTTCTAAACATTTCTTTAATATGTTGTAAAGAGACCTTTAATATTAAATGTCACATTTTATGATTTTCTTACATTTTTTCCGCAGACATCAGAAGAAGATTGCACGAACCCGTGCGAGATGAGTGGCCCCGAGATGCACTGCGACGCAAACGCGTACTGCCTTTTGATACCTGAAACCAGCGAATTCAAATGTCAGTGCAAGCCTGGATTCAACGGTACCGGCAAAATATGCATAGGTAAGTATTTAACTGTTCTGACTACAAAACTGAAACCGAACACCATAAATATTTGAGAGACGAAATTGAAAATTACTTTTCAGTTTATGTCTAACTGCCTATAGACAATACAGTATTAATTGTAGGAATTTCACCGTTTCATAGTCATGTCCAAGTAATATAAATTGTTAGGTTTAGCAAAAGTTTCTTGAGTTTGTAATCTCTGAAGAATGTATTTATCACACAAATTACCATTAAATATCATGTTAATCAAGTCTTGACAAAAGCCGCAGCGATACTGAAATAATCCAGTATAATCCGAACCCTTTCGCAATTATTATTGTAATCCTTGGAATCAGCTTGCTTGATTACACTTAAAGCTTACAAACGCCTTTTAGAACTTTGCATAATTTTAAACATAACCAACTTATGTATTGTCTTTTAGAACGATCCAAATTAGTAACTACAAATTATTCGAAATGTTCTAACGCTTTTACACAATTTTTCACCATAACTACCATAATAATGTATAAAACTTTATTATGACAACTATAAAATTATATACTCCGAAACCTTTTAGTGTATCAAATCAGTAGACGTGATATTTTATTTAGGAACAATCCTTTGTTTACTTTTCTATTTTTGTGAAAAATAAAGTTATGCTAACACCTAACAATATTTTGAACGATATTCGATAACGTTTGTTGAAAAATAAAGTTGCAGCTGCGGTACATGGTGGAAGAGCTTATCGGCTTAACAATACGCCAAGGTTTATTCAGTGGGGATCAATACATCTATATGCAAATATGATTCACATCAAATGCACATTTGAACCGTGAAGGCAATATCCGTACTACGTTCAAACATATACATCAATATAGCCACACTAACACCTGTTTAATCCTCAAATTGAATTTGTTCCGGATTTATTTTGCAACAAAAGTGACAATAATTATCTAATATTCTCTAAACTATACTAGTTTTTATCTACGTAAATATAAAATATCAAAACACGAATGGATCATCACTTGTTTTTATTTAAGAGGCGAATTTCATATAGTGAATAAAAAATATAACTCTCCAGCCTAACTTACTGATGAACTGACTTTTATGTTATAAATGCTGAAAAATTAAAATATCAATTCACTACAAAGAACGACCGTCGAGAAGACGATTTAAAAAATCCTTAAAGTTAGCCCCTGACAAATTTCCGCTTACACATTTTTTCTTAACGAAAAGAACAAATTTTTGCACGTTTTAAAAGAAAGTCTTTTTAAATTACAAAGATTATACAATTTTTTTTAATTTGCTTTTCAAATTTTATTGTAATTTTTTCATTAGAAATATTCCTGCTATGTTGTTGATAAATTTTTATTGGGAATTAAATATTTTAAATAAATGTTATTTTCTAATTTAAATTGGTTGTGTATATGAAAATAAGCTATATATTTTAATAAAACGTTTCATTGTTTTCATTTATACATAAATGAAAACTAACGACATCTAACGATGAGTACCGATACCTTTTCAGCGTAGTTTTCTTTAATAACTATTTTTAATATATCGATAATATTTAAAAATACTAAATTTTTATTCATAAGCATTTACAGCATAAATACTTTATTATTATTTTTTTTGTAATTATATAAAAATCTATGGAACGAAAAATTAAAATGTCTAATCGGCAGAGATACTCTTTGGCGTATGGAGCTAGATGGCGCGTTTTTGAATTAATCCAATTACATTTTTTGTAATATTAAAAAACATTTACTTTTTATCAGATGTATGCTTGGATTACTGTGACAACGGCGGCGAATGTGTCAAGGATGCTAGAGGCGAGCCATCCTGCCGGTGCACTGGCTCGTTTACGGGCCGCCACTGCAGAGACAAGAGCGAGTTTGCGTACATTGCCAGCGGAGTTGCGGGAGGAGTCATCTTCATTATATTCCTAGTCCTCCTTGTATGGATGATTTGCGCTAGGTATGACAATAAACTCACTTTTATTCTTCAACTAATAACCTCTTCTCATTCTTTCATATTAAAAACTGTTTAAATATGACAAGAAGATATTAAGTCTACCAATGAGTTTAACTTTTTGTTATTTTTAGTACTCGAAAAATCAAGAAAGGCCGTAGGCCACTTTTTAACATTTTTGTTTATTCTTTATAAATTTGTAAAAGTTATTTTTTATATCTGACATTGTATTCCTCATTAGGTGTTACTGAGAAATACTATATGTGTAAAAGACTAGAAATTATATAAAAATTCATCGTTTGTTATAGGTCAACAAAGAAGAAGGAACCAAAGAAGACACTAACGCCGGCTATTGACCAAAATGGCTCCCAAGTCAACTTCTATTATGGGGCTCACACACCTTATGCGGAATCCATTGCCCCCTCGCATCACTCCACCTACGCCCACTATTACGATGACGAGGAGGACGGCTGGGAAATGCCGAATTTCTACAACGAGACGTACATGAAAGAAAGCCTACACAATGGAATGAGTGGAAAGATGAACAGCTTAGCTAGATCAAACGCGAGCATATACGGTACAAAGGAAGACCTCTACGACAGGTTAAAGAGGCACGCGTACCCGGGTAAGAAAGGTCAGTATTAATTTCGCACTTAGATTAGTGCACTACTTTTTTAATAATGCAGCTTTACACTAAAAAAATGCTTTTATTTCTCTTGGATGTTTCCAGTAGCATTGAAGTTAAATGAAATAATATTTATCTATAATTTATGCATGTAGTAGAAATGGTAATATCGTAACGAATTTACATAAAAAACCCATTTTAAAAACAAAGCATCAAGTTATAAGAATCTGCGTAATTCAAATATTTTTTTTAAATTATATACCCGTGTGTTTCAACACCTGATGCTTAAACATATGGAATATGGAGTAATAGATGGTATACAAAAACATTTAAATAAATTATATTTTGCACGCTATTTATGTCAATTTTCTGAGGATTATATATATGAAAAGCTTAACTGGTTTTTGCTATACATATATTTAACATAATCTGTATATGTGTTATCTCCATATTTGCAGATAAGAGTGACAGCGACAGTGAAGGTCAGTAACAGAAGTGAAGAACCGCGTGTTGTCGTATTCTGGTCAAACTTATATGATACTGTATCGAATTAGTATCAATTAGTTGTAATTCGCTGTACCGAGGCGCACTAATGAACAATATTATTAAACATTTGTACAGACTAGCGACCAATTAATTACGTCACTCTCGCCTACAACTGAGAGTTTTGATATATTATTGTAGAATCTTGTACTCTCTTAGCTTTATATTATTAGTTTTAGTTATTTTATATAGAACGTGTATTAACACACTCACTGTTTGTTCGTTACAGCCCCACCAAAAATGATTACATACTTACTAAATCGATTTTATTAAATTTTCAATAAGAAATATTAATTAACCTCCCTTGTTGTTTCATTTTTGAGCAACTGGAAAACAGTGAATGTGTTGATGTTCTGATAAACAACGTCAATGAACAAAATGCTCAAATTATTGTTTTAGGCACAAAATGCCATACTGAATAACAGGGAAATTCCAAATTACAAATCTGTTAAAACGAATTTTAGTACATTCCATCGATTAAAAATTTTAAATAAAAGTGTAAATATTGTAATAATGTTATAATTTGTACATTTATAATAGACCTCAGACGCCTCGAAGCGTAGGATTTTAATTTTGTCTTCAAACAATATATAGTTGTAAGTTTTGCACATTGTGCATAAGGAATTATGATATTATAATATGATGTACGAAACTGAGTTGTTTGTATTATAACGCGTAGTTTTCATATCAGTTTGTGTTGTGTGTATTGTATAGATAAGTGAAATGATGTATAGATTTTCTTTTTAATATAAATAAGACGAGTAGTGCCCCATTTATACATATGTTATAAATCATTTTGTCAATATATGCATCGAAATTGTTTATAATTATGCTTAGTTACGTAATGATATTACAAATGTATTTAAAAAATAATTTTTCTTTATATTATTATTATGTAACAATACTCAAAGATTCCGCCGCGTTGTGACTTGTAGGTGGTTGATACTCTCCATCACAATTTATTACCACATTAGTGATTACGTTAAGAGTAATGTTTTTATACAAAGGATTAATAAATTATGTATTTACGTCTTGTTTTAATTATGTCCACCTTTCGATAAAAAAACTTCCGAAAGTGGTAGTCTTCATCACAAATGTATACCTCTTATGAGATTTACCTTAGTTTTTTAACTATTACCAATAATCAAAATATGTAAATTATATGCTACTTCATAAATATTTTTAAATACTTTTACTGCCATAGTATGTCACGTGTATTTATAAACAAAGGTCTGTGAGGCTATTTACAATTTTGTTAAAGAAAGAAAGAAACGATAGTGTAAAATTTTGTGCCATTAAGGTAATTTCTAGACGTAAATATTTTCTCAACTAATTAATATTAATACATAACTATAAAAAAAGATTGAATTGTTATTGTTTTACATCATGCAAAATTGCGTGGCTTAGTTGATATGAAAATTTTATACCAATAATATTTATACATTGGCAATTATGTTTATTTATTACACAAGTTATAGATAAGACTCATTGACCCAGTTGTCAATTATTAGTTTTTGTTTCAACATAAATACATACATACATACCTAAAATGTGTTCATTGATGACTCCTTTTTTAACTCATAATGTCATCATTCCACTTTAGACAAACCAAATAGCCGCCACTTGCTGTTAAAAAGAGAGAAAATCAAATTAAAATCTTTAGACATAGCAACTAATTTCTTGATCTTAATGTCTAAGCATTTATGATATAAAAATATGGTTGAAAGAAATAATTTCTAACTGTTGATTATAGTTTTTATGTAATAACAAAACATTTTTGTTATGAATAATCTTTGCACCTTTCCGCCAAGGTAATGGTTTATTTCTTTTTCATTATATGAAGCAATGAAAAACTTTTCCAATTTTTCTATCTTTTGAGAGGGTTTTTTTAAATTACTTTATTTTTCAATATTCTCCTTTCAATTTGTTTTCTATTTCTTGAAATAGCTATTCAGGAATTTATTAGGATAATAATGAATGATTTGTCCACCGTTCTTTGCTTTTTCTAGTCGACCAATATATACGATATATCGTGGTCGTCTGGAAAAGTACACTATGAAACGATAGATTATTTTTGTAATTCAATGCGATGTTTATTAAAATATAAATAGTTTATCATCATTTACGCCCACGAGTTGGTCCGTGTATGGTATGTAAGTTTTACAATATTTTCCTCCTTATTCTTTCAAACGCCTAAAAAACTATCATTGATTAGTGCGTGTTTCCTCTGATGGACTACTATATAAACATTTGTTATCGTGTACAATCGTGGTTGAAACATATTTGGTATTTTTTAATAAACAAGTGAACTATGTTATCGGTTATGACCAGAAATAACTTGAACCGGCCATCCGATACGAGTGAGTTCTATCGGTCATTGATGTTTCACTTCCAAGTCAACGTACAACATAAGTCATTATAAGCCGTCCTTCATAAGGCATTGCCTTGACAACGTATTATTATTTGAAAATTTTAGACGTTACTATATTAACAAGTCGAACGCCACGCCTTTACTAGATGAATTTCGTATATTATTCGACAATTCACATTTTTTGCATAATATAACATTCTATATATATTAATGACCCGCTGTACAGATTTATATTTCGTCATTACATTAATGTGTTAACAATGAAAAATCGATACCTGATGACATTTTGCCAGGGTTCAAAGTTTTAAAGTGATAAGCGCAATGTGGTGTTGTGTAAACATACTAACTTCCACATCCTTTTTACGGACAATCGTTAATTTACCACCAATTGAAGAAGTATCATATTATCTAGTTGCTGCATAGCATCCATTTATCATTCCTCCGATGAAGTATCAAATAAAAAATAACACAATATGATTCACAAATATATTTTCGAACACAGCCGTACTTTTTAAAAATGCAAAATGAAAAAATAAAGTAAAATAATAAAAATTATAATACAGCTATACATAATTATGTTAATATAACATAAACCACATTCTACTTAGAACGATTTTCGTGGAATTCTTTCATATAATCGACCAGATTTTTCACTTCCTCCAGTGTCACAGCATTGTATATTGATGCCCGAATACCTCCAACCATGCTGAAATGTATATTTATCATAAACTAATAGATCTACATTTGAAAAACAAAAGTATGTAAGTAATAACTGGTTCCGTAAAACATGTTTATAATTAGCTATAAATATGTAAATAGATGAGAAAGAGAACAGAATCCGATATGTTCTATTTATTATACTTTTCACATTCAAAATTTAAGGCATGTAGAGCGTTACTAATACAATTCAGTAACGTCTTATTGCTAAGCTAGGTATACCTGTACATTGATATGCCTTTCTAAATTTTCGCAATGAATCTATGATCATTGGATAAGGATAAATCTTTATAAAGTTACGAACACTTACCGGTGTCCCTTCAACTGTATTAGGCCTCTTGCTTCGGCTTCCTTTAAGAACTCTTTCTCCAATGCCTCATTACCTTCAGGTGATCCAACCCTAAACGGTATATTCATTTTACTTCTTGCATTCTTAGCAACAGGGGCGTAGTAAAAACCGTTAGACTCTTCTATAATCTGGTAAATCATTGAAGATTTCTTCGTTGCTAATTCGGCCATTTTATCGAGTCCACCGTTTCTCTTGATCCATTGAAGTACTCGGCCCATGATGTAAATACTGAGATTTATAAGAAAAATATTTAATAAAAACGCAACTAATAAGTTATTTATAATATTTATTTATGCAAGTATTATTTGACAATATTATCAATTTTTTTATATAATGATTTCGCCACAAAGATTCGTTGAATTGTTTCTAAATATAGTTTTAATACAAAGAGTTTTAAGAAAAATATTAGTAAATTAATTCTTATCAATATTATTTTTAGAGATAGTGTACTTCTCTTTCGCGCGCATACACTTAACAATTCCAAAAACCTGTTTGCGCTAGAAATAGGCTCCCTTACAAATGCAACCTGATCAGAGTACTAGCAACATTAGAAATATGTGACTTGTATAAATATCGTTCTTAAGTAAAACTAAATTAACCACAGAAACATTCATGTTCTCTCTACTATTCACATTAGATCCTTAAATTTTTATCATCGCGCCGCACAACGCCCTGATATTGCCTATTAACTTTAAATTCGACCTTTGTACCTTACACAAGGGTACTAAATAATTAATTAAAAAAATACATGATACAAATACTATAAAATAATGACAACAATTTAATATTCTCCCATTCGAGATCGGTTGCATAGCGTATGTGCAATATTAATGAGGAGGTATCATCAACAGGTCTCAAAAGGGTTGAATGTTATCAAGAAAAAATTAATCATGAATATTATTATAAGAAATTCAACTGTGAATGTAGATAACAATGAACAAAGTGTAATCCTTATGGCAAACCAGTTGTAATCAGTTTTTTAAACTATATTTTCAAAGACAAAATTCAACACAAATGAAATGATGAACAAGCTAAGGGAAATATTCTTCTTGATTTAGGCATTAAAATCATATACATCTTTACCAAATCGACACATACGATATAAACCATAGAAAAACCTCGACAGGTAATGATAAAAAGTCGTTATTTGAAAGGAATCCGTAAACGAAAATTTTAAGACGTTTGTATAATGACTACTGAATTTTAATATGACTAACAGAATGCAGTAATTGGAAGTATTTATTGTCGCTGATCAGTAGATATTTCTTATCGGTAGAGGGTTTAAAGGAACATACACACAAATGTTCGACAAAAGATAGGGTCTAAAAAGAACACGTTCTCACAAACTTCTATAGAAAAAAAAAATTGTTTTGTTATTCCAGGCATATCTATAGTTACAGTATTATAATATTGCTTATCAACATTCTACGACAATTAAAAACTCGGGCTAATATATAAGATACTTACTTAGCTTTATATTAAAAAAGCTAAATTTGTACTTTAAGTTATTCATACAAAATAAATTCGTTAAATTCAGATTCATTTTTTTTATCCAAAAGAATACTGTTAAAGAAAACCATATAACGGAAGTGCTGTTTATTATTATTTTACTTATTTGTAAAAAAAAATATCGCAGCTATTACACAGCAAGATCATATTTAGACTGATAAAGATAAGTTAGTTTGTACCTGATAGTGATAAAATTAAAATTACTATCGATAGAACATACAGTATTAATAAAATACTCTTCTTATATTTAAGTAACAAGTATATATGATTTCTTTCCTTACCACTTCTGTGATTTGGTCATTAAGTGTTTATTCCAAAAAAACCTCTTTGCTATGAATTTTTAATAATTTATCGTAATGTATAGGTTATTATCATATTAAGTTTAAATGATAGTTTTTGTACTCACGCAAACATTGGAGGTGTATTAAGAATAGAGTCATTTTTGGCAGTAGCAGTCCAATCTAAAATTGAGGGGCAGATTGGTAAAGCTTTATTTAACAAATCTTCTCTGACTATGACAAGAGCGACTCCCGAAGTGCCAATGTTCTTTTGAGCCCCACCATAAATGACACCAAACTAGAAATTATTAAAAGTTTTATATAAAAGGAATCGTGCGTTAACAATAGCGATAACAATAAATGAAATGTTCACATCATTATTGAGTTTCATTATTGATACAACAAATAAAAAGTAAAGAATATGTTTGAATAGAAATTAACATATATAAAATCAAACTTAACATCAAGTGGAATTAATGTGTTAGCCCATTGCCGATAAAAAAATATTTAAAATTTTTCTACACTTAGTGTTTTTTTTTTTTTTGATAAGAATTATAACTTGGCTATAAACAAAATGAAAAAAAACATACATGACAGCAAAAGTAAAATTTCAAAATTTCAGTAATGTCTGGACTATATAATACATATGCATTTTATAAAGGTTAAATTTACATCGCAATTCAAATGATAACTAGTGCTAACTACTGATAGGAGTTTAATACTCCCTGAAACAAATGTAAAAATGATAACGCTATCACATTTTTTTAATTACAGGACAATTATCAAGGTGTAAAAAGTATTTTTATTTATAATATACGCATTTTTACAGAGAATCGGCACCATCAAAATAATCCAACATATTGTGTTGGTTTCACTGCATTAATTTAATACTCTTTATTGTATTAATTTAGTTCATCATAATAATATCAAAATATCGTGTAATAAACAGTATGTTACATACCTCTTGTTACACGATACTTTATGTTATTCTAACAAGCCTCCTACAAAAAATATCTAATTGAATAATTTTTTACGCAACCAGGTACCAAATAAGTATATTTGGTATCATATATGAAAGAAGTTAAAGCTATTTTAAAAACAAAAATGAAATAAGAAGTACTTTCAAGTCTAGTAGTAGGTAGGTACGCTGAGCTATAGCTTTTCTTATTTTTAACATTTTAAATTACTTTGACGTGATATTGAACCATTGAAGGTAGTAGAGAAAGTACCAGAGTAGAATTTAAATACCGTTTTTGGTCAAATTAGTACCCAACTTTTAAACGTTTACGATTTAAAGATTACTGGTATTCTTTACGCTATACACATTGAATAAGCTAAATATTATGCTAAATTTAGACAAAGCCAGCGCCGGCTTACTATTGGCCACGTATAAACAATTTTTATTGACAAGCTAGCACTGGCTGCCAGCACTGGTGGGAATAGAACGCTGGCCTATTTTTCAAGCCAGTGATCTGCGCCCTCATGGCCCGCAACCCCCACGCCAGTGTGACGGCGCGTGTAAACGCATCGCATTAGTCACTGACGTATCTGTAGAGAGTTTTCACGTTTGTTTTTGTCAAGTTTTCCGCGATAGCAGTAAAATTTAATGAGAACGAAACATTAAAGTTTTTCAACTGTATAGAGAGCGAAAGCCCCAGTTAAGGATTTATCACTAACCATTTTCTGATCCAAAGTGTTTTGTTCTTTACTATTTCTACGTCTAATATATTGATCAAATTTTCTCTTAATAGTGCTCCCCACAAGAATAATCAAGGAATGAAATTAATTCAGTTGGCCTTACCTAAACAATACAGGCCAGGCCAGCGCCGACTTGTCTGAGCACTGGCGCCATCGTTAGTGGTTGTCTTAACCTCACTTTACTGTTTAACAATACGCATTGCTACGGGCAGGCATATCACATACCATCAGATCCTACTCCACTCGAACCTTCTTAGCATATATAAAACAATAAATTTAAAATACATAATAAGTATGCAATATTACAAATAATTCTTACTTTAGATACATCTACTTTCTTAGACATAATATTGGAAGACATATCGGCCACCAATGGCACGCCTTTTGTGTCTGGTATGAAATCAAATTCCACTCCTGAAAAAATAATAAATTATGGTAACCTACAATTTGATTGCCGAGATTTAAAAAAAAAATAGGTTTTTTTCGCTGACCGGATTTTTTGAGTATTAAAAGTATATTATTTTTTAACCTAATAAAGTGTTAAAAAATTATAAATGTTGTCAATGTTTCCAACAAGTTATTAAAGTAAAATAATTGTATAACTGCCATAAATTAATTTCAAATGATTACATATTCACTAATTAACCTATCTGCAGAAAAGTATTAAACTTGCATTACACTAATTTCCTTTATTTTTATTTTACTAATATTAATGTATAAATTACAAACAAAGTCAAATTGTTATTTTATTGATATATTTTTTTAATTAATTAAAAAGTACATCAGGCGTAATTTGTGATATTTTCATCTACGATTTCATCTATATAAAAATCTAATGTTCAAAACAGTTTGTCCATTTTATCCGCTTATAAAAATACACAGTTAATCAATGTTATAAAAAATTCTATAAACTTATTTAAATAATACTGAATGCAGATGAGAACATCGTGAATCTTTAAAATTATGAGCACTTACCATGAACGGTTTCGTTTGTGCATATATGTACATAAGAGGCGTTTGGATCTAGATTCCATGTAGACGAGTCTGGAATGCTCACGTAACGGTCCGTTGGTGGTACTACTAGGTTAACTTTCCCATATTTTTTCGCCTCTTTTGCAGCTTTATCGGACCATGCACCTGGAATATACGAAAAATGTATACGAACAAAATAGATGAAAAATAGAAAAGTAATTAAAGTAATATTAAAATGCCACATAAAAACACATACTAATCCATATATAAATGTGAAAGTTTCCGTTTATTCTCATCATAAATTATTGGTTCCTCTACGATTTAACACCCTGTACAAAGTACCCTAATCTAACTCGTTCTCGAAGCATACATAACCTGTACTTTTTAATAAATCTAAAAAAACTTTAAACGTGACAGACATGGTTACACGTTTATAATTATTAGCATGTAAATTTAGATACTGCAATATGAAAAAAGTACGCATATATAAAAATTAATTGCCTTTCATAAACTAATAATTACGCGATCTCAGACACAGAAAGCCGTCGAATAATAATAAGTATGAACGATAAGCAGTTTGATGATCAATCAATAGTAGAATGCTTTCAAAACCTGACTTGAAAAGAAACCAGTGTCTAGTTTGTATTTAGATTTACCTGTCACAACGTAATCAGCAGTTCCCGTCCTAGATATTAGGTTCAATGGTACGGCTGCGAACTGGCCCTGACCCCCGCCAGCCAAGAACAAAATCTTGTAATTACTTGGCACATCTCTAAAATAAAAAAATAAGTAACTGATATGATTTTAGTTTATGTTACAAATATAGCAACAAGAATTATTTATATGCAGGACATATTAAAAAAATACAATCTTTGTTATATATACATATTTTCAATCCTCAATTTAGATATTTAAATAGTTACTGTAATAAAATATCTAGTACAGAATACATAGCTTAACAGCAAATAACCAATCTACAAATACATTAATGTTTAAATATTTTATCCACTTAAATTATGTAAGAAATAAAACATTTCATCACTAAGTAACAAAAATTTTACACACTTTGTTACGAATTTGTTATCATTAAATTTTGTGTTACGTGCAACGTCGGTGACAATATGTAATAAAAAATTACGTAAAATTTAAAAAATGTACTACAATACGTATATTTCTTAATTTTAACTTAGACAATAAAAAAATAATAGAAATAAATAAGAGATATAATTATTTATAATAAAGTCGAAAAACGTTACAGAGACATTAAAAATAACTACAAAGAAAAAATTTTTAGAAGTAATATAAGAAAATATTAAATCCAAATTTGTTCAACGCCTTCAATAATATCAAAAATCCCAAAATTACGATGCAGTTTTAAAATATCTACAACAGTAACGACCTGAACTAATTCATTTGAATAATCTATAACTTAAACACTACATCGAGCCCAAGTTAAAAATCGGGTCAGAATATTTTTGAATTACTCTTAAAAAAAACTTTTTTTCGAGTCATTAACAACTAACATCAAATGAAGCTATTAGTAAAAGAGACTTATAGTATTATGGGGTATTTGTTCTTTAAGGATATATGTAAGAAAACTATCTTAATGTTTTTTTTTTTACTTTATCAATTGTATTAACATAGGCTAATAACACAAAAACATATGTACTTACAATAATCGTCTGACAACATTTTGCACTTCTGTATTTAATTTTAAGTAAGTTTGTGACCTATGGCTCGTTTCTAATAAACTTATACCTGTTCCCTCGAAATTGGTCAATTCCTCCTTAATTATTCCATAAACCTATAATCAAAGTTTAGTTATAAACCAAAGTAGTAATAGCAGTTTAAAGACATTATTGTTAATCTTCTTTTTATTAATATAACTTACTTCTTCAGGAAGTTTAGCCGGACCGGCACCGAAATTGTGAATTTTTACCATAATTTGCTGTAATCAGAAAAAAAGAGTATAAGCAACCGCTTCGCTTGAAAATCCTCACGAGACTAGTTTAATTAAATTAAATTTGTGTTGAGTACAGTAGATATGGTTGGGACACACTCGCGAGCATTAAGGACAAACCGGACAGAAAGTACACTTAGACAATACAGACGTTCGCTCTGCTGCAGTTTGTATTTTAGGTTATGTCTGTTAATTTCCTTATATACAATGTAGGTTCATTATTTTTAACTACGATATATTCACAAATCTGCATAAACTATTACCCACGACGAAATTTATTAAAAAAATCAGACGATCAAAATCTTACGGGCTATTATCAAAAATTATCCAACAAGATTTTAAAAGCAAAAATAATATGTAATTCTAAACAATTTTTCATTAACTGATATTTCTTTCAAAGGTTTATAAAGTTTTGGCTTTATACAAAATCTACACAAAAAAAGTAACTAAATTTTAAAATTTTTGAGCTACAGTCAGAAGTTCAGGTTCTAACAAGAAAATTACTTCTTTATGTTAATTTTATTAGTGGAAATTAAAAATGCATATATAATAAAATAATTACACAACAAAATTTTGCTAAAATTGTCATTTGTATAGCATCTACTTCGTATTCATGCGCAGGAAAAAATGTTATTATTATAAGATAAACTAATTATCTCTATTATAGTAACGAAATTACATAACGTTAAATGGTATTATTTATGGTAAATTTTGGTTTAAATCTATAATGATCTTTCTTTAAAAATACTGTTATTTTAGTGTAGTAAATCAAATAACATGTTTTATCACAGTGAAATACGATACATATACGTGGTGAAACGACATTTTTGCGTGTAACGAGTAGAAAAAGAAATTATAGGATATATTTTGATAACAAAAAGTAATGAATTTTTTGTCATTCAAAAATATTGACGGTTATACAATTCTTCATATGGAACATATGCTTTATGAAAATAAAAGTCATATATACAACATAAAATTATTTTCCAAAGTATATAGATATTTGTACAACGTTATTTTTAGGATTGGCAGGTTTTTATTATGTTTTTTACTTTTTCCATCCCACGATGTTTTAATAAATGGATTAAGGTTTATTACCACGGATATTTTACAAAAAAATTTTGACGACATCGATGGAACCACAGATACATTTGAAGCAGCTTATATCGCACTAACGAATATTGCGATTTGAACAGCGATATAATTTTTAGTCTGTGGGTCAGTTTTGAAGTTGAAGTGGTTTTCATTCGATTTTTACAGAAGTATAGAACAGCTTTTCTCTGTTTATTATAATTTTACATTTACACTTTTTATTATATCCAGTGATATATTTTCCTTAACTTATAAACTGTTTAAATAGTATAAATCGGTTTCATCCTTACAGAGATAAAGGATATGCCTCCGGTTAAAGATGAAACGATAAGAGAAATTAATTGTTTAGATATAAACATAGTAGAAAAGAGTCCAGCAAAAAATAGTGCGCTTGTTGATGTGAGAGCCTGTAATAAACCAGCAGCAAAGGTAAATTCTTTTAAAAATCAGAAGAGATTACGTAGCTTTCGTCCACATGTGCGATAAAAAAATGAACTTTGTTTACACGCTATGTAATAGTAGTTATAAATTGGTTTATTATATTTAAATCTAAGTTTTCATATAAGAATTTAAACAGCAACATTTAAATTAAGTAATTTTTGAAGTATAAAATGTTTCTAAACTGAAGCAATATTGTTCCTTATATAATATCTTGCTAAATAAAGTAGAATCATAAAATACTATTGACGTTTTAGGGAACCGAGTTCAAAACTGTACTTGATGAAAACTATACTTTGTTATTACAATTTTGAATAATTATGATTAAATAAGTAATTATTACAGATTTAAAATATATTCTCATAAGGGAGTTTATATAATAATAATCTGTAATCATGACATAGAAAGTTTGTAAGTTGGTTGAAGTTACTTTTAATACAAATAGATATATGTTTATATTGCTTAAGTTATAATGGATATCTACAATTTATTTACAAGCAACATATTTCACAATAGAATTGAGATATAATCACAATAAAATGTGAAATTTAGTGCACCTTGAGTTTGTAATCTTAAAATTTAGATGATCTTCCTCCACTCAAGGTACACTATCCATAACATTTTCATATTAAACATGAACTTTTAATCCACATTACAAATTAAAACATTAGTATGATAAATTAATTGTAGACTTTTTACATTTAGACTGCAGACATATTTTCGCATGTTTTATTTCATATGTATTTATGGGAATTAATCTTCTTTAAATATACCTTGCTTTCAATGCGCCAAACATGAACAAGTTGAGTTTTTTAATTTTATGATGCTGATTGACTTACCGTTTCTTCTAGATATATTAAAAACATAATAATTAATAAGTGCAGTTGGTGATTCATTCTCTTTTATGTCTCATTTAACACAAAGTTGAATTGAATGCACTGATCAATCTTTTAATAAACCTATAATTATATGTAAATGGTTCATTGTTAATGTTGACTTATTTGATATGATGTGTTAGCCAATACTGCTCTATTGTTAGTTGGTTATAATAACATTTCAGTGATACAATCAATGAAAAATTCTTATAATTGACCTCATTCATTTGGTGTTTACAAAAAATTTTGTCTACTTAATTTCTATACAGAAATGTATTATCTTTTTATGTAATCTAATTTTTAATCTACTCGGAATTTTGTGAGCAATATTTGGCATGTACAATAAACGATTGGGCTTATAAATTTAGCAAACCAAATATACACGTTATTGTGACTTGTTTGCCTAAAATTTAACAATAAATGTAACCTGTAAGGTTTTGATGGTCATTAATCAATAAAAGATATAGCTACCATATGGTGTAATATATAGTAAATTTTAAATACTAAATGATAGGTTATATTATTATGGATGGATCATTGGATAGTTATAGCTTATCACGAAATAACTTTAAGTTTTCTGTAATAATAATTGAACAATCTATTTGATAAAAAAAAATCTCACGCTTCGAACATCGAAATTGGCGTCGAACGTGCGAAAATATTGTTTACCACACATTAATCTTCCTTTGATCTTTTTATAGTCTTAGGTTTCAACTTTAAAGAACCAACTGTTTTGCTTCTAGTTAACAAAATACACTCAAATCAACTTTAAAAAAGTAAATTTCACATATTAATTCAGACATTCAGAAACATTTTTTTAATGTCTTTTCTTTGATTCAATACGTACACTGCGAATCTAATCATGATTTTCTTTAGACACTGTAATGCTCATATCTCGTTTAAACTTTTTAAAATGCGGATAATGTAATGGGAATATTTTTGCTTCTTTCCACCGTACAGGTTTTCTTAGCTACATCCGAAAAAATTATAAAGGAATATTATTAATGTCATATTTTACATTAACATAAAAAAACGGACTTAAATTCTTGCCTCTAATATTTTTAAGACGAATAATAAAAAAGTTTTACAGTAGTTTCACATCATGAAAATTTACATGACATTAATACGTTTGAAAAATTTACGATGCACTATTACGGAAAGTATTAACGATTTGGTACAAAATATACACAAAGTTCAACAATCCTAATTACTTAGTACGCATAATCTTACAACGCAATGCAATCTAGAAAGTAAAATAATATTGAAGTGGTTACATAAAAATCTTACGTCACATGTTTTATTTCAGTTGATTGTTAATTGATAGTCTGTTTATAGCAAAGCGCGATGAATTAAAATTTCTCTCAGCATCACAGACTGCACCAGCTTTGTAGTGTCTATTTTCACTTTTTTTTCGTCTGCCGCTCGATTCGCGCGCCTTTGCTGTTGTCATAATAATTCTCATAATTAATATATGAAACTGGCAAGCACAAACCGTCTGCTATGTAGCGAGCATTATATCATTTAAACATTTTGTGTATCTCTTAATTCCTTGTTTATTTTTCCGTCAGATTGCTACATTGAAATTTCGGTCTTGTGTATTTTTACAGTTCGCGATGTTGTGGGCCGCTGATTTTTGTGTTACTTGTGTAAATGATTTTATTTTTTAAAATGCACAGACTGTATACACATAGTTGTGGAGTTCGGCTGTAATGTAGTGCATGCCTTCTTTTGCACAATAGTATTGCCGCCAACATGACTAATTCGCAGGTATTCTTTCATTTTTCGTTTAATTATTTTTTATGTTTTGTTTTAGGCTGACTTACAGGTAAGTAAATTTTGACCGCTATTGTTTTAAGCTTGTCACTAAAGAGTGCCAGAAAAATATGTAGTTTATGACCGTATTATGTTGGCGAAACTGAAAGAAGTTTGAAAACTATTACAGCAGCTTTCTATACAACAAAAATAATAATCCTATGCATGGTTCATTCAAAACACATATTTTTTTAATTTGTTTTATTCATTAAACAATATTATATTTTCAATTTCATTGTATATTCAATTTAATAAAAATATGACATGGTATTTGACATTACAATATCTTCTAAAAAAATTTGTAGTACAAATTAATTGAATCTAATTGACATAGACTATCGTCGTTTCAGATGTTTAATATAGAGCAATATGATCATTGCCTCACAGCGAAAATCATAAAATAAGGCCATCTTTCAATGATTACTGTAGATGAATATTTTTAATAACACATTGAGAAGTAATAGAATTGTTTGTAGCATATTAATATTGTAAAAAAGTAACAAAAAAGTTTTTCTTAACGTTTTAAATATTTTATAGTTTTAACATATCTTTTTTACCAAATTATTAAAATTATCTTTAACATAATAACGTCTCTAAATTAATGCTTAATAATTTATTTTATTTTCTAAAACCCTGTAGCTTTTTTGAGACTTATTAATAAATAAATTATAATTCTATTATTAATCACTTTGTAGGTGTGGTTCCGGGGCGTGAGGAGTTCAAAGTTTCGCCATGTGTACGGCGTTTCGTTCAAGCGAGAAAGATGTTACGACAACATTAAGATAACGAGGAACGCCCACGATTCAAATTTCTGCGCGGTTAATCCAAAGTTTGTGGCCATCGTCACAGAGGTCGCTGGCGGCGGGGCCTTTCTCGTGCTACCCTTAGATCACGTGAGTATATTTTTCTTCACGTCGTTAGCTTAACCCTAAGCACAACTTTTATATGGCTGCCTGTTTAAAAAACATGAAATACTATATTCTTAATAGTACAATGAGTGAGCACGATTTACCTATAGATAGCAATTGTCAACGCCAACGATACATCTTAAACTTTATTATGCTAAATGTTTTCTCCACAGCGGAATTTAAAAAATTGCGGATGACTCTGTTGAGGACTATAAAATTGTGTAGTAATTTTTTTTTTAATATTTTTATTTGTAACACTTGGTCTTAATATGGATTTAACTCGTATAATAAATATTGAAAAAAAAACTATTAGTCTAATTTTTAAAGATCAGCTTGCAAGTATGAAAGAGCAGATACTTGAATTTGCCATTCGATCAATTGGCGTGAACCATTTAAGATAAAACATTAAATGGTTTTGAATGAAAGGAATTTTCGAGCTATATTTATTTGTTGGTAATGAAAAACTTCTGAAAATCTATATTTGATTTATATTTTAATACAAAGATAGACAAATAGACGTATTTAAACATTTGTTTATTCGGCACAATTGAAGCAAGATATCCAGATTGTGTTTATTTTTCTTCAATAAAACCGTGTAAAGTCCTATTACACGTTATGTAGTGGTATGTGAGGATCGATACGAATAACTCAATGCGT
The DNA here is from genome assembly GCA_018245475.1 of Pharmacophagus antenor. Taxonomy (NCBI): domain Eukaryota; kingdom Metazoa; phylum Arthropoda; class Insecta; order Lepidoptera; family Papilionidae; genus Pharmacophagus; species Pharmacophagus antenor. The sequence goes on from DWQX01000134.1 coordinate 44,813, forward strand.
TTGTGTACTCGTGACATGAACTCAACCCCGGGTACAGTCTGCTGGCACGATTTCGAACTAGGTTACTGCCCTTGTTATTTGCCGTAATGATTACGCCCTACTTTAGCGACATCGTAAAAGGCTGTTTCGGAGACAGCGATTTATAGATGATTGTCTATCTCATGAAATTTTAAATGATTATCAGTGGTGATTTTGCTATCTAATATTTCTTCGTGAATACAAACATATCACACATGAAGGTTTTTATCCGTTAACATTTGATTAACGTAAATGTACTGGAGCGTATTTCACCAATTCTTTGTTATACTCTCTATTGTATACGCAAAATGATCCATATCAATACCCACGAGATGTTGGAATAGAATGAACTGCTCAATGAATAATTTGGAATTTATCTTTAGTGGCTCCTATAAAATTCAGGAGAGTAGTTGGGTTCGTAAAAACGAAACAAAAAAGTTAGTAATGATAATGTGGACAAAACTAAAATGTTTGGGTCCTTCTGATTTATATCGATCTATATTAATTACAAAAGTGAATTTTGAAGGTTAATATTTAATAGCTAGATGTCAATAAATAGATATAGCATACATAAATTCAATAGGTGAGCTTTGAGTGCTTATGTTAAATAATTAAAATGAAACATCTTTCTGTATAATCTTCTTTCTCGTTTTATCTCTAACAACGGATTGTGTTAGAGTCGAGGGAAAATCAATCAATTAGGTCCGGAAAGAATAACATTTCGCGCAAATTAATTTTTAAATTTGTTCTGATAAAAATAATTCTACATCGTCCGAAATCTTAGTTAAGATTGTTTTACAGAACTTGCGAAATAGTCACTAATCGGATATCTTCTAACTGGACATAACGATACTAAGTATGGGCAAGTTATATATATATTTTTTAAATAAAAGATCGTTTAAGATATAATAGAAATAAGTTCTTTTTAGTACGAATTAAGTGAAAGTCTCAACACACTGTATGTTTACGAAATTAAGCTAGAAAGTGTGGTGAGCAAAAGTACTGGATAACCAATTAAAAATAAATAACTGGACTCATTAGAAAAATCATTTAATGAATTATATTTAATTTTCTTGATTATTATTTTGTAATTAATTGATTAGTAATAAGTGATGGTTAGAATAAAAAAATACAATATTTTAAATTACCTACCTAAAAAGAAAAAAATATATAATATATATAAGTATTATATACATAAGAAGAAAAAAAAATTAAAAGCAGCAATTATAAGTAAATACAACTTAAAACAATACAGTGAGTGGTCGGAGATAAATTACTGCATAATAGAGGCTGGAATTAAAACGTATTCTATAGCTAAATGTATTAATATTTGTTTTTATTTTTTTATCATTAATTCCAAAGAATCCTAATAACGGTAGATAATGATATAAGATGAAAACGAAGTAATGATTTCATAAGTGAAACGTGATAACTGTAGAATAATGTTGCAAAAATTATGTACGACAAAATATATAAAAATTATGTACGGCAAAAAAAATAAAAAGTTTAAAGACAAACGATGAACAATCACAATTACTTGTTTTTATCGTACCATGGTAAAATAATTAATCATAATTAAACACTCGTTTATATTTATTAAAAGAACATTATTTATGAAACTCATTATCATATAATAATTAAAAAAGATATTCTGACTTTTCTTGGATGTATAGAAGTGATGAATAGTTGTACTGATTTCAATATTGACTACATTGTGAACTGATCGAAAAATCAACATACTCTGTGCCGCCGACTCGAGTTCGATTCAATAACATTTTTATCAGTTTAGCACTTGCACTTGAAGTTAAATATTATCATAACTTACTATACTGTATTGATTTTATATTCCATATAATTTAAAGTGGATATTAAATTCCTCTTATAAATCATTTTAACTAAACATAATAGTTGTTATAATTTTAACCAAAGTAGTTAACTTGATGTAAAATTTAAGAAAGAATTTTAAATTAATTTACTGCATATTTTATGCATTTATATATTTTTTTACTCTAAATACATGTAAACCTAATGTAATGAAACAAGTAACCCTTTTTTTTTGGGAACATCGCTTTTAGGCCTATACCATTTTTAGACGGTGTGCATTGTCAACAACGGGAAAATAATGGCTAGTAAAGCGGCAATTTATTTCAAAACAGTGCGGAGTATAAGGGTTGTGTTAACAAAACGTCACCTATGCAGTTAGTGTAAAGTACAAAAAAGTGAAAGTAATTTTAATTAGAAGTTTACATTTGAAAAGAAGATAGAAAAATGTTAGAACGTGAAAACAAAAATAGTTAAAACTTGCCACTGTCCCGATACGAATCGTAGGTGTCGAGCCGCGAGCATTATGATGTAATTTCTTACCGTAATTGCATAAAAATTACATTTATCAACGTTTTTTTAACATTACTCCAGTATACAATTGCAGTACACATTCTATTTGAATTACACGGTCTGTAGATATTTTTTTCCGCAATTGTGTTACATTCGTTACATAATAAATTTTTTTATGTATTATGAATTAGGATTTTCTAGTTGTTTAAACTATTACGTACATTTGTATCTGTTCACTAGAAACGCAATTTTAATTAGAGGTAATATAAAATTCTTCGACACTTTGTGCTGTTTCATTAACTATATTTAAAACACGAGTTTTATTGGTAATAAATAAAATTCTAAATTAAATTATTCTTACAAAGCATTGATGTTTTCCTCATTTGCTTCGTAGGACGTAAATTTAAAAAACGCTAGTTTCAGTAGGAATAGTTATAACCTTTTATTTTTTATGCTATTTAGTTGTAAAAAAAATCAAATTTCTAGTCAAATGCATTTAAATAAAAAATATTATATTTCGTTACCAAAGAATATATTTATATATTTCGTTAATAAGGTTATAAGTTACTGTATTCAGTTAGACAGTAAAGGCTTGTACATGTCATACTATCGCGCCCATATTGACATGATGATGACACTTTTAAAAGCCTATTTGTTTTGTCACGTAGGCAATGGACAGCATAATGTGACGTAACCTTCACATTTGAGTAGATGTTTGAATAGGTGTATAATAAGAACTAAACTGCAAAAATCAGGGTTGACAAACAATTAACATTCTTTAAAACGTACTCGAGTAGTTGTTTAGATGAGTAATATTCAAACGTTTCCCAGATTTAGTAACTTTCATTAATGTCCGGGTAATTACTGGCGTAATGAAACGTGTATGTGTAAAGACTTTTAATATTGACCTTAGAAATTTTCGACAAAAAGTTTTACTTTAACTTATTTGTCACTTTTAATCGTTAATATATTATTATTTTTATTTATTATTCATTTCTTCAATATCTTTTTAATCAGTTATGTGCATCCGACGCGTATACACGTCAATTTAAGTCTGTACTGAGAAAAAGTTGATTTGTATATTCAGAGTGTGAATTAAAAGAAAATACTATCGACATGTATGAACTTGTACTAATTGTACATATTTTGTAAATTTTAGAACAAGATCTTTATTCGGTATTTAACGTGTAAACTTGTCATTCCTTGCTTTTCATTCTACATTTTGATATGTTATAAAGAAATTCCATTGTTAACGGGTGAAAGCAGATAAATATAAAAATAGTATTTAAGGATTTTGTAAAAAAAATTTCTATAAAAATGCATTGTTATGATACATTTTGACTGCCTCCGTGGCGCAGTGGTTTACCAGCCAGCCTTGTAACGCGGAAGTCCCGGTTTTTATTCTCGGGTCACAGGAACACAGGGGAGTATGGTTCTTAGAACCCGCCTGGCTAGCTACCATTTTCAAAGTGAATCTGCCGGAATAACACCATTTGCTGTTTTCCGTTACACATGAAAGCCTGAAATATTCTGGGCTATATAAGAAAATAAATTAAAAAGCAAACAAAAACCCTGACCACATATGTCAGGGGAAATCAGCAATCGTCAAGGAAACTTCATCCTTGACGAAAAATCAAAAAAAAAAAATCTGGGCGAACACGCTTCAACATCATAAGCTTCAATGCCCCTTAACATCAGGTAAAATCAAGGCTACGTTACCTATAACCGATAAAAATTACATATGTAGCATAGTTTTACTTAAGACATTTACTAGCGTTTGAAAAATAATTAAATTAGGTTCCTAATTATAAAATCGTTCTTCGAATTACGGCAACCCTAAGAAGAACGATTTACTAGTTCATTGCTTAGTTCAGCTTACGGCACTAGGATGTATTTTGAAAGATAAAATAATTTGCAGCTCCCCGAAGTGCACCCACGTGTGTAAGCAATTGGACAATTTACTCTGTTAAAGTCAGAATATAAATGTTCCGGCTAATTTAACATTACACTCGTGTCTCTGTTGAAGGCGTGTGGAGGGTCACATAAAGAATCTATACTATCCATTCAACGAAAAAAACATTACATCATTCTGATAATAAATAATCAGTTTACTCAAATCTGTTTATGTAGTATGTAGTAGAAAAAACCATTATTCACTTTTATACCTTTTTAAAATTGCCTTTTAATAAGCTTAAGTATTACAAACCTGATCTGGCAGTTAATAAAATGCAGTATGCGATGACATCCAGCGGTCTCTTATACATCATCAAAATCATTACATAGGCAGTTTTAATCTGAACAAATTGTTCAAAACCTCATTAGGAAGTGTATCTTCTAAAGTTTTTTCATTCTTTTGTAAAGTTTTTTGCGTTCAATACCTACGAAAATATGAAAATTTATGTATTACTTATAGACTGGTCGTCTGGACTTCAACGCGAGCCGCGTGACTGGTCACAAGGGCCCGGTCCTCGACATCAAGTGGAACCCGTTCAACGACAACATCATAGCATCGTGCTCCGATGACTGCACGGTAAAGCATTACCCTGCTCTAATAAATGTGAACTGACGCTATAGGAAATGGAGAGAATCAGATAATCTTGACCAACTTGTGCTAACGGTATTTATGGCGACATAATTAAACAAAGTGCTAGACTGGACTACTGTTGATTATCTTAGACACATGCTATTATATATCTACTCGTACTCATAAGCTGATAAGAAATAAAACACACACACACACACACACAAATAAAATATTATGCTTTCTTTACTGGAATTGAAGTCTCCTATCACAAGGAAAATCAAGATCATGATGTCCGCCCTATACGTGTTCTAGAATTAATTGGGAACTTAAGCTCAATGTGCATTGAGCCATTTGGTTTCATGTCATATGATATTCAAATTTTTAAGGAATATTAATAAAAATTGTAATAAACAAGCTTCAAAGATCTTAAGTTACAATTTGTATGCGAATAAGCATGTAATATTGCATAGAATTTAGGTAATGAAAAGGCTAAATTGAAAAGAACAGTATTATTGTAATTTAAACTTGTCATCTAACATAATTAAAAGTTATTTAGTAATGGTGACTAAGCATTAATTTAGTATTAGAAAGAAATGTAAGTGTACTCAGTAAAGATGTTTTATAAACACTTTCACCTGTGTTTGTGTAATAACAAAAAAGTGTCAATACGTAATGCCCATTGTTTTCACGCGATTTATCAGCCACTCGTTTCTGGAATAATTTTAAACACATGACGTTACATTCAATGTGTTACTTTCTGTTTTCATAAGTTGATAATAATGACAGAGATGTAGGAAATACTTTTTTAAACTGCTAATATTCGTTGGTGATAGTATGACAATATCACACTTACTAAATTGAGGGGATGTTATTTTTCTTATATATAAGAAATAAGCAAGATAAAATTAAAACATAAAAAAATACGATAACATTTATAATATGCACCCCAGTGCACTGATATAAAGTGTTTAAAGTTAAATCAAAATAAGGACGTAAAACTAAATAAAAAAAGTTCTAAGATTATTTGATAACAGAATTTTATCTAAAATAACAAGTGAAATGAGCTGAATTGTTAATGTTAAGGCTATAAAAATTTAACGATTATTTGTTCCTAGAGACGTGTTGACATTTTAACTAAGTGTTCATTAGGTTACACTAGAACTACTGACGTTTTAATGTAATAAAAAAAAATATCAAAATTGGAAGGAAAAATATTTTTTGAAGAAAACAAAATAAACTTGATTACAAATTAATTGCTAAATGAAATGTAAAAGAGAAATGTTTCGAACATTTGGTGCAATCAGTCATTTTGATTTGTTGGTAGTTCTAGTGTTAAAAAAATAAGTTTTTATCGACTTTTCTATTCCAAATATTTAACTATTTGACTGCTAAACGCTCTGAACAATCTCTTTCGACGCACACGCATATGATGCACCAAAAACCGGCGTCGAGCGAAGAATCGCATACATAAGCCGTACTTATTGTGTTTACTGAACACGCATAAATGATAAATTACGACATTAGTGCCTCCGCTGAACACATACGCGACCGAAGACCACACGGATGAGTTTCCCTGGACCCATACATACGCCTGTAGCAAGAATAAAAGAAAAATATAAGTAATGCCAAAGTTTTGACTAGTAAGTAGTTTACTTATAAGTATTTGTATTACAGGTGAAGCTATGGCACATCCCGGATGGCGGGCTCTCCATGCACCTGACCGACTGGCTGGTGGAACTGCACGGTCACAAGCGGCGCGTCGCCTATATAGAATGGCACCCCACCGCCGAGAACATCCTTCTCAGCGCTGGCTTCGATTACCTGGTCAGTCGCAAATGTCTGAGACAAAAGTAAATTAATAATTATTACAATCGAATCAAGATGTTATTAATCTTTTGCGGACGAGTCTTTAGGTCGTCACGGTGTTCATCGAAGCAAGAAGAGTTACGTGTGGGAGTCTACTATTTTAGATAAATTATCGAAATATAACGTTTTTATAATTCTAAAGATCACGAACACGCCTATTTCACTCGTTCCGCAAACTTCCCTAGCAGTGAAAGGCAAATGCTAAAACTCTTAGTGGAAGTGCACAACTATTTTACTCCAGTTTATTCCGTTTACGCTCATTACCATTTTTTAATGGAAGACAGATCTAATCCTTTCCTTGTCAAGAATCAATAGAACTATTTTTTTTTTCTCTTGTGACTGTGTAATTTAAATATAAGAATATACAATCTGAAAAATTACTAGCAATAAAAAAATATACACGACCTTCACAATCATTCTTGTATTATCAATTTGCTACTATAACTAACACATAACTATGTTCCGACAACGTCTGTATATAATGTAACTTAACATCGTGTAAAATGGAGATCAAATGTTAGCCCTTGTCGATATAAGGGAATTAACGAACTACATACAACAATTATCGATAAGCTAGCATCTTTTCAAGCTGTTGTAAATGTGGATACTTAAGCTTGTTGCACATATAAAGGCAAAAAGTCCAATGTTTATTTACCGCGCGAGATTAATAGTTCGTTATAAATGCACTTCAACGCACGGCGATGGAGTGCTAATATAAATTTATTACTTCGCATTTTGTAGCTGAGTTACGGCTATCGGTTGATTCATACTGATACTGTTTCGTCAATTTACACCAATTAACATAAATTTTTGTGCTAATGTCTCCATTTCAGTTTATTGATCTCATTGTGTCCGATAATTCTGTTGAGATAGCAATAATCTTTTATTATTAATTATTATTAGATTTTTGCAAAGATGATGTCTAACTATAACATGTTATACACTCAAACACTAAGATTTTCTTTTTTGTCAATGTAGCATCAAGCAATTTTATATGTTGTGTTTACAAATGAGCTTTACTTTAAATGTTATGTATAGAAATGAAATCTTACGTTAATCTTGGCGGATGCAAATATATGAACTATAAACTTTAATTTGAATGTTGAAATTTATTAAGTATAACAATAATGTAGAAAATAATTGATACCTGAACTAAAACTCAGTCTTATATTATGAACGCTTTAAATTTAAATAAATATGTTTCCCTTCCTTTTTTTCAATTACATGACTTGTATTTCAAGACCTACCATTTCAAAACAGCAATGAACTATGCATTACCAAATAAAGGTGTCTCATATTATTCTTTATCTTTATTGTATTATAACCTATCAATCTGTGATCTACCATTATGTATTGGCTTTTGGATTGCATTCCGGTGTTCTCAAACAATTTGACTCATTAATTTTTACTAAAATATGTTATCCATACCATAAAAATTGTGATTATCTTTGAAACCCTTAGCAGTTTACGGTCCATTTCTCGTAGACATATTTAATATATTGTAAAGTGTTTTATTTTATTTAAGAATAACTACCAAGCTATGTGGTGTAAAAAAAAGAAAATAAGACTTAAATGGGCACTTATGTAAAGTGATAAAAGATGGTCTCAAATAGTCACAGAAAGGTTACATTGAGAGAAGAAAAGAAAAAAAAGGTGGAGGGATGTATTTTCACAAAAAGTCAGATCAAAGTGGCTGCAAGCATCAAGAAAGTCATGAAAGAGGCCTACGCCAAAGAGGGCGACTTTTACTAATTGAAACAAAAAATGTATTTGGTATATATATAAATAATAAATTGTATTTGGTAGTAATAATAAAGGGTTTATTTATTGTATTTATACTATAGATAATGGTGTGGGACGTGGGCAAGGGCGAGGCCGTGAAGGTGATCGACTGCCACAGCGATGTAATCTACTGCATGTCCTTCAACCGCGACGGGTCGCTGCTTGCAACCACCTGCAAGGACAAGAAGCTGCGCGTCATTGAGCCCCGGCGTGGCATCGTGCTCTCTGTCAGTTTGTACTTCAACCGTTTTAACACTTTCATCCGGCATTCATTTGATACAACTGATCAACATTTTTATATAAATAAATCTCTTAATATTAAACCAATTTTTGTTTGGTTTGTTGTGTAAAATTGGGTTAAATTTAATTCCCACTGACTGTCCTTTGAAAATATCTTTTACGAAATAGTATATGCAAATAAACAAATTAGCTGTCGGGTTATAGATAGTTAATCCATGATTTTTTTATTGACAGCTATTGTGAAAATGCTACTTATTTATTCATTGCAATATACACCAGATTATATTATAAATTTTAAAAAATCACGAAATGTTATGAAATTATTTTTAAATTATTATTATGTTTACTGTATTTTTTGTTTTATTATAGATCTACATATTCTGAATTTTATAACCTTTCTTGTCGTTCTTAACTACTGTAATAGACACAATTAAATTCCTCCTTACCACCCTTATTTTTAACATAATTAATTAAATATTGAGCTTGTTTCATTTTCCCTCGTCAATTGATTTCCAGGAGGGCCAGTGCCATATGGGTACGAAGGCATCCAAGTGCACATTCCTGGGCAGCCAGGGCAAGGTGTTGACCACTGGCTTCTCGCGCTACAGCGACCGCCAGTATGCGGTGTGGGACCAGCACGACCTCAACAAGCCGCTGGTTTGCGAGACCATCGACAGCAGCTCCGGTGTCGTATTCCCATATTACGACTATGACACTAATATGGTAAGTTTTTTTTTAGTGAAAAAAGACAAACGAGCAAACAGATAACTTTATTTCACAAAATATTTATGAGTGGTGAATGAGGGTGAAAGAGAAAATGATTATCACTTAATGACTGTTATTTTATGGTCTGAAGTTAACACATTAAAATCAGAACTAACTCAAAAAGTATGTTAATAGCATCTTCTTCATTTTGTAACGACAATGAAAATTATTTTGGAATAAAATCTGGTAAATTATCGTGCGTTCTAGTTGAAGATAGGCGAGGCTTTATGTAGGATTTTTACGCTGTAAAAACTCTTTTGCTGATCACTCTCGGTGCGTTACGCAGGGTTCCAGTGTCTTAAAAAATTCCGTGAAGCATGAACTATAAACTATGAAAGAAATTCTTATAGGTAATATTTATTACTTACTGTACTATGAAAATTGTTCATTAACAAATATTGTTTTCATAGGTTTACCTTGCTGGCAAAGGTGACGGAAACATCAGATACTACGAAGTTGTCGATGAAATGCCTTACGTACATTTCCTTAATCAGTTCCTTTCAGGTAATCCACAGGTGAGTGGTATTTTACTCATTAATTCCTTTTTTCGTACCACGTAAGTTCTAGGGAGTGGTATTGTAGTAATGTCTTTGTGCAAAATTTCTCTATATTGGTATTTCTACTGCTCATACTTATCCTTGCGTAAGTAAATAATTTCAATAAAGTTCTACAAAAATTCTGTGAATATTTTTGAGAGCCTCGTTTATATAGTTATCTAAAACTATGCGTTTTTAAATTGACTCAACTTTAGTACATTATATGCGGTAGATGTTCTTTTGGTGATTGATAATAATAAATTAAACAAGAAATGAAGTGTAAATCTGTTGTGGCCGATGGGTCGAATGTAGCGCGGGCTGGGCTATATGCCGAAGCGCGGCGTGAACACGTCCGCGTGCGAAGTGTTCCGCTTCTACAAGCTGCACACGTCGCGCGGCCTCTGCGAGCCCATCTCCATGATAGTGCCGCGCAAGTCCGACTGCTTCCAGGTACAAACTCTTTAACCTAAACACATGAAAATAACAGATATATTTTATATTTTTATCTATAGATACATTGATTTCTTTTTATAATTTAAGAAATGGTTGAGGATAAAATGATCTCATGATATGATGAGAGAACGTGTGAAAGAAACTGAACATGAGTTATGTATATAATTCAACTCTTAATTATTACAAATTTTAGTTAACCTATCAGCATCGAATACGAACTGGGCAGGGAAATAAATGTATTTGTTAAATAAAATTAAAGTCATTTCATTTCGTAAAATATTTGTTTACCATACTATCACGAGTCCCTAGGCGATGAGACTACTATATATCAACCAGAATCAAATGGTTATGAGAAGGTATTTCATCACCAGAGGAATAAACAATATGCTCGTCTTGTGGCATATAATATCGATTTTTTTTTATTTTATGTTTTACGACCAAAATATATGATCGATATGAAACTATACATATCTTATTTACATTCTAGGAGGACTTGTACCCGGACACAGCTGCACCTCTGCCCGCATTAAGCGCTCGAGACTGGTTGAACGGAATGAATGCACCACCTCTACTTATTAGCATGAAAACTGGTAAGTTAACATTCAACATTCAATTAAAAATATTAAGATATAAATAATGTAACCCATGAGTGGAACCTCACAGCTAAAGCAGAGGTAGGTCATTACTGGAAAAATTTAACCCTAAATCATGTAAACAAACTCATTTATACGATTGGGTGAATATTTTATAATAAAGTCCCAATAGATGTTATAGATCAGCCTTTACCCAGGATTAAAAAAAAACTGTTCAGTAGTATTCTCGTTAGTAAGAGTAATTATAGCATAGAACTTTATTTAAATGATAAAAATCCACGAAGACAAAATTTAGCTTTAAATTTGAAAAAGAAGAAGTTACTTTCTAAATAAAATTTTTGTTTATTCCCAGGAGAACTGACGTCTTTGTAACTGGTGTTAGAATCATTTAACCATTCAAAAGTGCCTGTAAAGGCGTGATTGAATGGTCCAATAGAATTTCAACAAAATTGAAAAAACTAGACGTCTAATCGCCAATTATGAAATTATTGTTTTTTTTTTGTGTTAATTTGCAATAGGTGTAACAATCTCAACTCACAAGCCGCGCACTAACAACAAGGACGCGCCCGCGCTGCAGCCGCAGGATGCGAACAACAGGAAGAAGTTTGTGTTCCTATCGCGCGAGACGACGCCTGACTACCGCCCACTCGGCACTTGGCAGCCACCGCACGACAACCACATCAACGAAAACGATCTGCCGGTAAACTGTACTTACGTAAAAAAAAATATATATATATATGTATCTTTCTGACATAATGAATACGTTCCACTTTTAAAGTTACTGGTATACCCCCATGTTAAATAGAATTTATAAAACGTGAATGTAGTTATGATGTACGCAATCTTCCATCATGCCAGCATAACTATGTACTAAAACTGCTAGCTACTAGATATCTCGTAGTGGGTGTTACAAGTTTAAATTGGCTACAAATGGCTTTTTGAGTAAAAATTACTAGAGAGGTTGAATGAAAATTGTGTAAATGTTTTATATATTTAATATCAATATAACTTTAAACAACATTGCAATATTATATCAGTAACATAATATTATTTAATTTTGTAAATCTCAATCGTTTTTTTTTTTTTTTCAAAATAAAATTGATCCTATGCAAGGCGCGGTAGTCAATAGAAAATAATTTAAAATTGTGGTCATGTGCTAGTACCATTTGTGGATAAAATAAAGATGACATATTAATATAATCTATGTTATGGTTAGATGTCAATAAACGAGAAGTCGCAGAAGACGAGCGCAAACCAGACGACGAAGTTCCACCAGCTGCAGAAGATGTTCGGGAAACGCGCGGGCGACGCGGAGCCAGTACCGCTCTACAAGCAGATCAACCAGGGCGATGTGTTCAGCACCGAGCACGAGGTCAGCCAAAGAATGAGCATATGTACACAAACTGCTCACTTCATGTTCCCGCTGCTAGAGCTTGTGATATAGAGGCCCCGGCCTTCTATATCACAAGGAGAAACTCAAGACCATACTCCCATCCTATCCGCTTAGAATGTCAAATATCCTCGAAATATTCTTTTATTTTTTAGAATTTGTGCTTGTCGTTCTTTGTTTATTTCTATTTATTAAAAACCTTTAAAACTTTATTTAGTATTACTTTATTATTATTCATGATGTTTATATAGAAAACTTTAAAGTTTTAAAATATTATATAATATATATCTGTAGGAGAAACAACACTACCCAAGATAAATTGGTTGATGTTAATAGAGAAGAAAAATACATTTCTCAGATCTAGATAACAATTTACTGATATCATTGCTCTGGAAAATGTAATAGAGTATACACATAGGCTCGCGGAGACTCAATCAGTAGGATTTGTGCCATCACCTGAGCGAACCTGTCGTAACGAAACTGTTAATAAATTTTCAATCAACAGCTTCGGCTTGCGTTTAACCGGCAAGGCGAGGAGTTGAGGATTGTGAAGAAACAACTGCAGAACAGCCAACAGCGGGTGCACGAGCTGGAGCAGCATCTCGCTACACTGATGGCCGATACCAACAAGCAGAGAGGAGACCAGTGAGCATCACGATAACACCCACTCCATAGAACGCGCACAACTATAACGAAACCAGTTCACGGCCGTCACATGTAGGTAAGAGACAGAATACTCTAAGGGTGCACGCTCCTCCATCTACGGCCTTTTTTACACTTAACATCAAATGACCTTAACGTCAAATATTTGTCCATTGTAGTTAAAAAAAATCAGTTGATACTACATTGGTGCTGTTGCAAGATGTTTGTTCACTACCCGATGTATTAGAAATATAAATAGTTTAAGATTTATTTTTGTATCAATGAAAATCTGTTTATATCATGTAAGTGTAAAAATACAAAATTTTTGTATATTTACAAAATATTATACCAATATACTAACCATCTACTTTCAAATACATAAGATATAAATAAATCAACATTGGTTACTGGTAATCACAAATTTGAAAAAAGAATCGGATGTTATTTGTATTCTAGTGATAGTGATATCTATAAATCATATTCTTTCACAAATTTATAAATAACTTGTAGTGGACAAGCACTTTTAAATATGGCCTAAAGTTGTGCGCGTTCTATTAAACAAAAAGTTTCAATTTATCTATAAGCTTCTACCAGTGACCTTCAAAGCTAAAAGTACAAACGTACAATATTTATTCAGCCATATTGTATTAATATATATATGTATTAATGAATAGCTTGGATGAGCATTATTTATACAGTCATAAGGCTTAACTACATTTTTAACATGACAAATTGAAATTATTACGCTACTGCTTCTCGCAGGTGTATACATTGCCTTATATGTGTTTTAAATAATAAATTAGTCTTCTAATGTATTTGTATCAGTATATTTGACGTCTTGAATGAAAAATTCTAAATGATTCTCACGAAAACTTTGGAAGGAGTGGTTTTATTCTATAATATCTATTAGTTTAAAAAGTAATATATGTAACAATGATGCAATTTAGAGAAGCTAGAAACGTGACTTAGTTTCTTTAAAGCAGTGGTTCCAAAACTTATTTTGTCTACTGCCCACTTTGAGAATAAATATTTTTTAAGCGCCCCCATTTTTTCACCTATTTAAAAACCACTATAACTTCAAATTGAATTAATTAATTATTGTGACCTATATGTGTATATTATGTATATTAACGGAGAATTCTAAACGAAACTTTTACTATAACCCGCAACTTGAAACCTGAGCGCAGTAGGTAACATACAACGGCG
>DWQX01000135.1:0-59144 GCA_018245475.1 Pharmacophagus antenor
TACCTGTTGAGCAATAGAGGCTATACTTAATGATACGGTTGTGATAATATAACAAAGATAAATATATAAAATGTAATCAGTAAAAGTTGTTAGAGAAGCTTTATAGCAAACTGTAGGTTTTTACAGGCACTATAATGATGTTAATTAATAACTATGGAACTATGCTACTAGGTGTATTTATTTATTTAGGTTAATATTTACTTACTCTGTTAAATAATTACTTTGTTAATACAATGTGTACTCTACCTGATCGAATTGTATCAATTTGCGGAGTTGCTCGAGCACCTGATTTTCGTCCAGTGTCGCCAAATTCTCGTTGATCTCCCGTATAATGTCCATCGCCTCCGAGACAAACGGAAAGCAGCGTCCCAAGACTGCGTCCGTACCGACCAAGCATATCCCGGTGTTAATTTGAGATGTTTTTTGGTTTTATGTCTACATTAATGTAATTAGTAAAGATAACATTTAGAGGAGCGCTAAATAAGAGTTATCTGTTAAAAGCGGTGCGGAACATGCGGAACGGTTAATTCAGTACGTTTAATTTGCACGTGCTTGTCGGCGCTGGGCCACGTGACTACCTACAACGTGTATCTCCCGCTCGTTGCTCGTGAAGTAGTTCACCCAACTAGCGGCGATCCAACCCACGTACGAGTCAAGGGCGGTTGCACTATTCAGCAAGGACTTCTGTGCCTCTTTCGGGTTTCGTACACAGGTCTGCCCGCCACCCTCTTCAGTCCATTTGGACTGTGACTTGGTGTCCTTGCATTCCATTGTGGACAGGTCGCCGATGCAGCGGAACAACACTGAAGGGCATTTATCAAATCGAATCGGTGTAATGTTAGCATTACGAATAAAAATAAAATCATGCCGTATGCTCAGCTTAGCACAAATATTAGGGGCATGAAAATTTAACGAATAAAAAACATCACATTGTTTAAACAAAAAATGCAAAACGTATGGAAATCAATCTATAATCACCTGGTTGACTTCTCAATACATAACCAGTGCATTTGCCTTCTTTTATGCTCTGTAAAGCTTCTGTGTAAGGCATGGTTTGCACGTTGACGTCATCGGTGCACACCATCTTGGATCTCACTTGCTCGAAACTGGATGCATCCGTGATTTTCGTGTGGAATACAATAGTTTCGTCTGGACATTTATTCACGCATATCTGTGTTGAATAATAATAACAGACTTGAAATATTTTAAAAATATTGTAGCTGTTTATGAATTAACACAAACGATTATCTAACAATTTGAATCAACGACATTTAGAGACTGAAAAAAAAATATTATAGTTATACAGAATATATAAACAAGTGTAAAATGAATAAAAGAATGAAAAAACGAGATATACTAGCACGTATACATATAAAGTTATACGTAAAACATAACTGATTAGGACATAATCAAGTGATACGTACTTGCTGAGTGGGACAGCCAGTAATTGGAGTTCCTGGTGACAAACACCTCGTCAGGTCGAAGAACAGCAGGTACTTTCTGTCCTCTAAGCCAGAGTCCAACCCACAGCGGTGCCCTTTGGAATCAATGGGGGCCAGCAGCTTTTCTACATTACCTTTTGTTATACCTACAGATAAATGAGACTGTAATAGTTCTAATATTTAGGCCCAAAGTTCACTATACTTATAAAAAACCAATAAACGTAGGAAACGAGTGTTGAATGCATTGTCATATGGTTCTAAAAAAGATTTTAATTAGTTTACGTGCAATTGGAATTAAAAGCGGGGCTTAAGTTAAAATTTTGTAAGATCGTTACAGATTATTTTAAAAGTTACTGTCAATGATTTTTAACAATTTATTTTTTTTTCTGTACATTGTTTTCTATAAAAACATACACACACACACATATATATATCAGGTTTTTTCTCTACTGACTATATGACTGCGTCCGTGGCGCAATGGTTTACCCGCTTTCTTTATAACGCAGAGGTCCAGGGTTCGATTTCCGGGCCACAGGAGTAGTGGAGTCTGGGTGGTGGAACCCGCCTGGCTAGCTACCAACTTCAATGTCAATCTGCCGCCATACCTGCATGCTTCACTATCTACGGCCTCGTTGTCACTTAACATCAGGTGAAATCGAGGCCAAGTGGTAGCTCCTAACAGATATTAAAATCTCCTAGTATTGTGACAACATCTGCCTGGAGCAAACATTCCCTATATTTAAAATACTTACTGTAATATCCTACGTAGCCCCATACTCCGAGGAATAGAATAAACGCAATCAGCCACAAGATGTCGGTGCACGATCGGTTGCGAACAGGGCCGTTGAAATCCGGCTCGTATCGTATCGGCTCTCCTGCAACAGAGAGACTTCTTTACTGTAGTAAGCCTGCTCTAGTCATTAATAATCATGGCGGATATGCGTTTGCTTTGTATCACGGACGTGTCTGGTAAAATAGAGACAATAAGCGACGCAATTATTATGGTGGAAGGGTTTTTTTCCAATCTTTAATGACAATCTGCTGCCATAACATTGCTTATTTAATAGAAAAACAATTGACAGAACATGCTTCACCATTTACGGCTCCATTGTTACTTAATATTATATAATAATGAGGTCAAGTATTTTGTCATTTCAATTTTAACCATTCGCTAACGTAACTTTAAAGAATACGCATGTTCTAATTCTAATTATGTTAAAGTTTATAATGTCTACTATATACATAAGTAATCGGTTTAACACTACATCAGAAAATGTCAAACCTGAAGCGTCTATTTTTTTTTAAAGTTAATACAGTTTTCCTTGTGTAGTAATCCGATATCACAGTTTTGAGATAATTATCAAGAATTAATGATTTGATAACTACTTGTAATATTAAACCATATAGTCAATTTATCATAGAAACAATTAAATAATTCATTCAAAACTTCAATGTAAATGTACACTTATAACCCTGTAGAACCAAGATGTATATTGAATTTCTGATATTTCTCATATCTAATGGGAATACTTCTTATATATATTCTTTTCATGGTCATGTTATTTTGAATTTCTGTATTCTTTAACAGTTTAGTTAATGCGAAAAGAGTTGTGTTTTTCGTATCTTGTGTGAGTGCGGTTTTCGTATCTTGCATAAACAAACATTGGAAAGCTTATAATCGTTTATATGGGGTTAATATATTACGTACTAGATTCCTTTGATGAAATGCAGCAATCTCCACAGCATCCCATTATACAGTGTCGATATACTCATAAGATTTGTCAAACATTCACTACATTATTAATTTATAGATATTTTCCTTTTCAACGCTATTCAATTATGCTTACACGTACTGGGGGAACTCCTATCTGATATGACCAACTTAGCGCTTATCACTCTGATTATAGATATAAATAAAAAGATTGCAATAATAAAAAAAAAATAGTAATATGTGATATACAGTTGTACTTGCGAAGCCTACTCGATATAAAATTGACAAAATCAAAATTTTAATTCTAGATAAGAAATATATAACATTAAATATTATAACGTCTTATGGTATCGTTACATCAGTAATATATAAAAAATAAAAGTGTTAAAAAGTGAAATGTAGAAGAAAATCGTTTGTAATAAATATTTAACTTTGTCAGGCGTCTATTTCTGATATAAAACGACAAATACACGATGTAAAGTTTTACTACATAAAATAACATTATCTTTACACTGTACGTATAACAATTATAAACACAATGCGTAGCACAACATCTTCGTTACTAATTTATAGTCAGGTATGACTATAGATTGTTATAGCTTAATTTGTAGCACCTTCAAGCACAGATTATATAAATGTACATACGTCTCCGTGAGTGAATACGATAACGTCAGATACCTCACTGACTTTACTTTGCGCTTGCGGCGATAATAAAGGCTGTTCCACCATTTATAAAATAGAAGTGACAATATTTTACAATTTCAAATTCGCAAACGATATTTATTTTCATTTATAAATAACCCGCCTGTATGTGGTTGGGATCTTTATAGACTTATGTTTTTGTATATATATCTTGTAAATAGAGTATATTAAAGGTGAACTATAAAGTACAAACAGTATAAAACGAAAAGAAGATAAAAAACTAAAGAAGTATAAGTTCTTTAATCTTTCGTTATTTCCTTTAATTCATATATACATAGTAATTTAATGAAAAATAAAAAAGATAAAGCTAAATATTTTATATATAGATTAGTATGTTCTGCGCTTTAGGCGGGATGTGTGAATGGACTGATGACGCAGTGACGGTAGCTTTATTTAGGTCCATACATTCGAGATGAACATAGTGATGTACTTGACTCAATAATACCATTTAAAAAATACCAGAAACGTATGACATATTATAATCCTACTGGATACAAAGGTCTTATAAAAGCAATATCGATACAGTGTGCTAATCTTTAGTCACATGCAAACTATAACTATTAAAAGAATGATAACCAACCATCTATGTCTCGAAGTTTTTTGTTCTTTTTTCAAAATGCTACAGTTAAAATTTTAAAATTTGACACTATTTAATTATAATGGATAAATGTATATCACAATACTTTTAGTACTTCATATAAAAAAGAAGGTAAATGTTGCCTAAGGTAAAAATAAAATAAACAAAAAATCATTAAAATTTTAAAATAATAATAAAAAGTCCTAGGTAATTTAAAAATATACGTTCTAATATCGTCAAAATTCTAAAGTTTTGTTTCTTTTTTATTCTACGATTGATATGTCAATCAAATTATTCTTTTTGTTATAAAGTCTCCAGCTTGTATCAAAAAATTAATATATTTAATAAACGTTATTGATCCGTCCTGGAACCAAAGAACTTTCAAACGTAGCAAATACGTTGTCGTGCCAGTATAAAAATAGTTAAACCAAAAATATGTTAACAGTTTCAGTAATAATATAACTCTTGCTTTCCATTGGTTGTGAAAGTTAAGTTGCCGTTTCTTATATAGAATATTAAAAAATAGTTTTCCATTTACGAATTACGTTAAATTATAATCCAATAACTGAAAGTGCATATTTTAAGATTATTGTCAATTATCATTGGAGCTAAGAAATAATTTTAATTATTTCAGTTTTATGTAATAATAAAAATTATATTCTTCATATTAAATAAATATTAAATTGTATACAACCTATTTTATTTTTCAATATTGCAAAAAGTTAAAAAAAATTAGAATTTTTACAATGAAAAGTGTAGTTTTACGTTGCTTGCCGCTTGTCTACGATCTCTAAAACTCGTATTTGGCCCAGTTCCAGCTTATGTTGACAGAAGGACTCGTTAAAATCCGTTTATTATAAGGCCATCGTTGCTTCGGAGTCTCTTTTAGACTTGTTCAAAAAAATCTTTACAAGTACTTTTTTTACTCAATTGTTTACTTTTATATTTCAATACACCATAAAAAAATATAGTATTAAGACAAAATAACAAAGCTGGATATCTTTTGGCTGGTTGGCTGATTAATAAATGATTTTTAGATTGGCTAACGTACTTGACACTCTCCTCGCTCAACCGCAATGAAGTGGTATATAACAATTTCATTGAAACAAAATAAATAAATAATGCATGCAACTTTACAAATAAGGGCAAGTCAATCACTACAGTGTAAACAAAAAAAGGGGATCAATTAAAACATTAATTTATATCCATAAGCATTAAATTATTTTCGGACTAAGACTGATTTTTTGATTGTTTCTCTTTACTAGGATCATTTCTATTATTTTTTGAAGGGACGAGACGAGTGTAACGCTTCATGAAAATTTTTATTATTTCAATAATTCATTTAACAACAGAGACTAGGATACAGTAATGTATACAACCAATGGTTGGCGGTAGATATAATGGCTGCGGTGGTTCCTATGTATATCTATTCCTTTAAGAAAACATTCCACCACAGGAATAACTTTTAACTAATATTTGTAGAAGATATAAATCGTTATATTTTAAGAACTGTAGAAATTAAATAATAAAGTCAATTTACAAGATATGTCATGAAATTGTAAGTCGGTATCCTTAAAGAAAGTAGCTGACCCCAATCTATCTAGGAACTGAAACCACAAGAAATGAGAACAACTTACACAACTTAGATTAAGTACCTTATTACTCTTTACTTATTGCACTTATACTATAATAGCTACACCATATTGTAGTGAAATAATTGCCTATACTAGATAAAAGTTGCATTTCATATCAATTCCCACCAAATAACTTCATTGTTTATATTCGTATCATTATTACGGAGCTTGTTGTGAAATCACCGATCATCGTCGCTTGTGAACAATACGAAAAATCTGAATAGGAGAAACGACGATTTACGTAGAATGGCTTGTAAGAGCGGTTGGGTGAAATTTAACTTCTGGTTTGGGCTGATAATGATGATGATATTATAATTTATCACATAAATTGCTATTGTCCCAAAGCCGAAAGTAATAAAATTTAAGGTATCCCTTTTCAATTCTCTATAACTTTTCATGTTTCTACCATATTTTTTTTGTTTAATTTTTTAAGAAGTTTATTGTATTAATACAATAATATATTAATATAATAATTTTCTCTTTTAAATTGTACATTAACTATGAAATAGAATATTGCAGTCACTGGATCGTATTTCTAATCCGATAATATACAGTCCTAGTGTGTAACATAAAACATGCCTACCATAAGCTGATGTCCTAAGTTCATACATATATAAAGCTAATAAGTGTGTAAACTTACATTGTAAACTGATAATTAAACTCAAGTAAGTACGCTTTAAATCAGTTTTTCCCAACCTATTTGGTCGTATGTCCCACTTTTGAGTAAAAAATGTTTCTATCTCCCCCTACACCCTTCCAATTTTTATTTTATGTCCCCAAAAACAAATGAAAACTAAAAATGCAATTAATTATATAAGTTATTTATTTTAAAGATGCTGATTGCTCCGTTTAAATGACAGAATTGCTCAACTGTGAGGCATACGCCCCATCTTGGGAAACACTGCTTTAAATTATAGTAATTTTTAAACTTAACTGCTATTGTCACCAAGATAACGAAACCAAATATCACATAGATTTTTGATTATGATATTATCATTTATTAATTTACAAAATAAATCCATGGACCCCGTTTTTAGTTTTCTTTTTTATTGGAAGCTTGTCGCTAATAAATATATTTTTATTAATAATCTTTATTAAATACCAACTAAGATAATGGGCGGATTAAGTGCATACGGACAGTACTACTAAAACTATCCTCTAGAAAATAACTTTGTATTAGAATTATAAGCAAAAGTATTTCACCAAAATCTATATTCTAGTCTGCAGTCTAGTTCATTCACTCTAATGAATTCATAATGTATAAGACGCATGTATTTTTCCATTATTCTGTTATAAAAAAAATCAATATAAAATATTCTGTACAGCGTCTGGCCGTTAGATTTACTTTCCATTGTTTTAACTTAATTATGGATCACTATACATTACTCTGGAATTTTCCCGCCTATCATAAAATATATCATCGATAATCTAGAAATGCCAAAACCCTGGAAAAATCACAAAACGGAGTTTAATAAAGCATTTATTAATATATCATGAGAAGGCTCAATTATATATTAAAAAAAAAGAAAAAATGCGTAAGCTGTTTTCAATTTGGTTTAATTACTATATTTCAATTCGTACGAGTATTATAGATTCATGTTAATCGTAGTGTAGTCCTGTGATCACCCTCTATGGATTACAAAGATGAATAAGTTTTCATCTATGCGCACAATGGGTGCAGTTATATACATACATAATTGTATCAGGTAAGTAGACCTGTGTAACGCAATGTGTAATTATTTATTGTCTGATAATAGTAAACACGTCTCTCGTATAGTCTACATTTTATAAAACAAATGTTTAGTAAAATAACCATAATAATATACAAATTTATGTTTATTAACTTTAAGAGAACTAACAACTCTTGACAAAAATTTCATAAAATAAATTGTTTTTCTTCCTGTAAGTGCTGTGCTAACCACTGTAATTATTTACTAATCATTAAACATGTTAGTTAACAAGGAATAGTCAGGTCCACATCGACAACAATTAAAACAAATCGAAACTAATATTATTATTTAACAAAAAACGTTTAAAAAATTTAACACGAATTTTAAATAAGACTTCGCACGTTTTACAAAACTTGCATGAAATGCTAAAGTAGTTTAATTCTACCTAATTAAATCAATTAAGACTTATCTTCATTGCTTCTTAGTAATTGTGAAAACGATGTGTAAATTCATATTCTGCCTACTTTAAATAAAATTATTGCTTTTGATTTTTTCTTTGTATTTGTTTTGTTGTAGTTTTGATTGTTTGTAATGTAAGCATATTTTGTAACAAATTAATTATTAATAAAATATAGTTGTTTTTTGTTCATATCATTATAAATTGTTATTTAAAACGTATTACTTACCATAATCTTTGCTCATGATGACAAATTATTTAAAGATTCATTTAAACATACAAGAAAAATTGATTTCTGGCTTTATTTTTAAGGTTTCAAAACATTATTCTTTAAACAACAATATTTTGTATCATTCTCACTTTCACTACGTAACACAAAGAACGCTTATCGGAAACAACTGAATGTAATATAAAAGCGAAAGACACAAAGTGTTTTCATATTTTAGTTAATCTAAAACTTTTTCAGCTGCCTGTTATTTACAAACAAACGTAAGTAAAAGTTTGATAAAGTATTTCAAACAATTAATTTAACGACACGTCTACCACTCAGAGCGAGGCAACAGCGACTACTCATTGGTTGCTGTATGATTCACTTCACTTTTATAATAACGCAAGAGGAACGTAGCTGGCTACAGCCGTCGCTACTCGTTGGTTGGTTTTCCACGGGACAATAATCCGACAATGAATTTATGACGTCCGGGACTGACCAAAATAATATATTTTTATAACTTTTTTATATGTATTGTTAAAATTTTATTAATCAACACGGCACACGTTTATGAAGTACGTTTTTAATTGTTATTAGTTAACTATATAGATTCATAAATTATTTCAAAGAGAGAGAGATTTTTTTACCAAAATGTCGAGCTTTAAATAAAAATTAGAAGTGGAAATACTAAAGATTGAACAGAAATAATGAACAAGAAAAAATCAATGTTTTGCATTTGTCCACTATTAGAGTCATAATTTTTATAATCGTACAAAATTTCTACAGAAATTAACAGGTTCAAATTCTACCTTTACTTTTTGATCTATGACTTTGAATTTTATTTATTTTTACAGGATCGATTGTGCCCCGCTTCAAACAAAAAGGAACTATTGTAATTGAACCACTCAATAACAAGTTATACGTTAAGCGTGAAAATACTTTTAAAAATTATAATAAGCGGTCACCCATCTATGAATATCTGTTTACAACCTTCTTGTTCGTATACCTTTACCTTCCTTTAATTTTACCTCTTTTTTATTCCAATGCTGTAACCTAAAGTAATACGAGTTCATAAATACTAAATTTCTAGCTAATAAGTACGTTATATAAAAAAATACGTACGATAATTAAAAGAAATTAAAGCTATGTTTTCCTAATTAACATGTTATTCAAAAATGGCATATCCGTTTTACTCTGTGTCGACTTTAACTCTTAGATCACGCTCATCGCTTATTATTAAATTAGTATTTGCTTCATGGAATACAGAAGTCTTTGTTGTTTTCAAAATATTTATAATTTTTATAGATTTGTTAACTTATTGTACTAGAGGTATTACAATTGTTATATTGTGAGCAATATAAAAGACAAAATAAATGTTTGAATAAATAAGGAACTTTTCTTAATACAGATAAAGCGTATCGTCCATTTTGTTGCATTGGAAAGGAGCACCGTGACCGTCGCAAACACGGACTGCACCTTATCTAGAGCAACAATAAGCTCAATTAAGCCTATTCCTCGGTCGCAACCAACAGCCATAGACAAAAAGTATTTTTAGCTATTGACAATGTACCATCGCACATGAGTGCACATTGTTTGTATTTTATTTTTATTAAGTCAAACAAGTAGCCGTTGCTTTGATCAATGACTGACAAATTTATCGTACTATTTTTTTTTCCACTTGACATTGATTTCACCTAATATTAAGTGAAAATGAAGTCAATGGTAAAGCGTGTTCGCTGTTATAGCGGCTGATTGACTTGGAAAGTAGCTAGCTAGGTGGGATCAAAAAACCCTACTACTCCAAATAACCAACATCGAATTAAATTTATCAATCAATTCAATTCTTTAAAAACACGTGTAAATTGTACAATTTGCTAGTGTTTATCTGTCAGTCAAACATCTAAATAAATTTTATATTTCAACAGACATATCGAGTTTCAAAATTGGTTTCACACTTCAGCGACATTACTTTTTTCCATCAAAGCAAATCAAAAAACGCTCTTAATGATTCGTTTTTGGCTACTAATGTAGGTACTTCTAAGAAAAATGAATAATTAAAATTTAAAAGTGAAAACACTCTAATAATAAAAAGATCACCTTGACCGGTCGCTAAAATTTAATATTTGTTAGATAAAACATATTTTCGTAATAGTAATTCACTATTTTTAAAAACACCCAAGTCAGGTAAGCTTCTAATTTTTATCTTCAATAATTAGCTAAACGGAGATAACTGCTTGAATAAAGTATCTGTGTTTCGCTTTTAGATAAGAGTACTTTTATTTCCTACTGTTACCGAAATTCATTATGGGCTTTACCCATTCAATGACTAATCATAAACAAAACTGTAAGATAGAAACAAAACAATGCCGCACTGGTTATTGATTGTTATAACTACAACATACTTTCGCGTAATGGATGTCATACCAATACCCTCGCTTGTTCCTGTTAACACCCGCATGAACGAACGCAACAATTCTAATTATTACATACGATTCTCCTACGTTTGCGATAGTACTGTGAATGCTTATCTTTATAAATTAGAATACTCTCTTGTGTTTCCAACCATGAAATGTATACGTGTAATTCTTTTTGTTAATAGTTTAAGTTTGAATGTAATTTGGCATTGATTGTGTACAGAAAATTAAATATTCAAGAATGCAAAACTCCACTGTAAGGTTTCGAAAAGGCACAATCGTTACACAGTCTTTACTAGTTATTAGTTTATATTAGAATCATTCGACGAATCTATAACAGAAATGACTGTTATCTAATATCGATTGACATAACTCCCAAGAAAAGAGTATGTACACATTCTATTTTAATCTTATGATAGCTAATATAATTAATGACTCATTGCAGTATTGCTAATATCACAGAACAAAGATTTCCGAACAGGATAACTGTTTATATTTTATGGCATTTTTAATAAGTATTTAATATTTTTGCCTGAATGAGTCTATATATGAAATGGAATCATGGAACTCGAATTTCATACACTTCAAGACATCACATTGAAGTAATTTTGCGTATAATTTTTTAGGCTACTATTAAAAATTTGGAACGTGTCGATTTTTTAGTCCCGATGAGTTTAAGATACAGCAATTAAATCCGAGAAAAGCAGCAAGAGCGCATATTTCTTATTTAATAAAATAAAAAAAACCCACACCAGCTTTTGTTACTAGCTGCACTATAAAGAAAAGAAAATAAATAAAATAACAGTTTGATGAAAATTGATGTAAACATTTAATTATCAGATGCTGATAAAAGTAGTCGTTAATAAATAAATATCTTTACTTATCACTTCTCATTAATTTTAATATTTTAGTTATATTAATTATCTTGTGATTTTTATTTGTTTTTCTTGTAAAGCGTGTTTTTAGTTTTGTAATGAACAAGTGTCCTAAAAGTCATTTAAAATTTAAATTTCAAATAAAATTGAAATGGCGCGCAGGAATGGCGCGCGGAGTGCGGGGGGCAACCAACGGTCTTTCGGAATTCAGTCGCCATGGAGCGTTTCACCGGAGCGGATCGTGTGTTTTGTGTCCGTGAGTTTTATGGCAACAATGATTCGGCCACCATTGCGCGTTGTAAATTTAGAGAGTATCGTAATTTACGCACGTTTAATGACTGTCCTAGTCTTCAAACGATTAAGAATTGGGTCCAAAAGTTCGAAGAGACTGGCTCTACGTTGGATAAACAATGATCGAGCCGAGCAAGAACATCACGGACGAAAGAAAACATCGACGTAGTGCAAGAGTCAGTCTGTGAAAATCCTACTCAATCCATTCGTAAGCGTTCCACTGCATTAAATATACCCAGATCGACGTTACAGCGCATTTTAAAGAATGATAAGAAATTTCATCTATATAAAATTCAGTTAGTACAGGAATTAAAAGATACTGATCCTACCAATAGGATCGTGAATGAAATGATGAACCGCTTTACTTCGTTTAACAACGTGTTATTTTCTGATGAGTCTCACTTTCACATCAACGGCCATGTCAATAGGCAAAATAGTCGCTACTGGAGTACATTTGCTACTGGCCTTACATAGCCCTAAAGTAACAGTTTGGGCGGCTATGTCAGAGCATAGCATCATAAGCCCATACTTTTTGAGAACGAACATGGTCGTGCGGTTACTGTTACTTGGGAGCGGTATGTGGCAATGATCGAGGATTTTTTAACACCAGTTACAGAATTTTCCAAGTTTCAATACCCGGACCTGGTTTCAACAAGATGGCGCAACTACCCATACCTTTAACACTGCTATGGCCGTCGTCCGTCAACTTTTCCATAACAAAGTGATATCTCGAAGAGGAGACATTCCCTGGCCACCACGTAGCCCGGATTTGAGTTCAATGGACTTTTCGTTAAGGGGTTACCTTAAGTCTAAAGTCTACGAAACAAATCCGCGGTCAACTAATGAACTAAAAGAAAATATCCGGCGAGAAAAGTCAAGCATTTTAAAGCGTACTTGCGGTGCAGTGATAGAAAATTTTAGTTGTCGTTTACAGAGAGTGCCAAGAACGAAATGGAGCAAATTAAAATGAAATGATTTCTAAAAAATAATTACCTTTTAATGTTAATTACTAAATAATAAATAAAAATTTCATATCGTACAGAATACTTTTTATATAATTTGTTTTAGTTCAATGGACTTATGGGACAACCAGTATTATTTTATTTTATACAATCACAAAGCACGACCTGAATTTGCGATGTTATGTGATTAAAAAAATTATATGATTTCTGAAATGTAGCAATGCTTTTATGATGGCTGATTAACGCTTTCGTCAGCCGCACTAATTTGACCGTGATGCTCCCAACCTCACTGCACGAGGCGAGGTGTCGCGCGGAATAGTGTCCACAGTTATCCTTTGTATAAAGTCAAAGTCAGTCTTCATTTCATAAAGGATATTTATACCCTTTATGCAAAATTTATGCTAATTAAAACGACATGTTTCCGTGAAATCGTTATTTGTAGTTTTCATTTTAAGTGATAGTTTTATTAAAATCTATATTACCTGTCATCATATACATGCGGCACTCGTCGGATTTATCCGACACTACTGTTCAAGCATTGACCTATATTGAATAAATAAAAAACTCCTGCTAAAAAAGTTAATGATTTTCGTTTTTTAATTGACTTTATAGCTACAGAAATGCAAAACCATGATGGCTACAATCGCAACACCTTTTTCCAGGAAGATGGTGCCACTTCTCATGTTACAAACTCATTACCTGCTCTTCACGATTTATTCCCTGGAAGAGTGATAAGCTGCCGAGGAGCCCTGATTTAACGCCTGCTGATTTTTTCCTTTGGGGCTACCTAAAAAGTAAATTTTACAATCCATGCCATCCAACCTGAATGTTTTGAAGCAAAGAATCACTGAAAAAAATCAATTCTATTCCAAGAACGATGCTCAAGCGAATAATTGAAAGTTTTAGCTCCAGGTTAAATGAGTGTGAAGAAGCGATTGGTGCACATTTGCAAACGGTTGTTTTTCATAAATAAACTTCAAGAACTGCTCCTTAATTTAACAATAAATAAAACGAGTTTTAATTGATATTGTTGTTTTTTATTTAACATCTAAAAACGAAAAACATTTTGAGACACCCATTACTAATTTATGGTAAATAATTGTTACATTCAAAAGTATAAATTTGCAAGAAATATTTATAAATTTGCGATTGCACGGTTGACAATTCGCATAGCAAGGTCGGTTACTGAAACAATCAAGATAGCCTTGAGTTCTTGAATTGACCTTGGACTTTTAACTTGCTATTGCAGAATTGAGTAGTAATTCATATGAAATAATACAACGAAGAGTCGAGTGCTCCGAAAGTATAATTGCTTTTTTAACGATTAAAATGGTGCATTCGAGCGAGAACAGCACTCGAGAATTTATCACGTTTCTCATTTACAAGAAGGTGATTACTGATAACAAACTTTCACTAATTAAATTCACTTTAGATTTATTAGAATAAATATGATTATACGTACTCGATTAAACAAAAATTTGATTTTTTTAAAGAATTTGAAGCAACATATTTTGCTTGTTGTGAATAACACGAAAGATCTTTCTAAAGTTTTATAAAATGATTTCTAATGTATTTCGCAAACTAAAATTCGTCGATTAACATTGCTTAAAACTATATCGAGGAAAAAATATATGGACAGCGTATATATTTTCTCTTCATAAACATCGCATATATATATGAATCCTGCAACGTGAGCATGCAAGGATACTCGCGACGTTCTCCGACTCTCTACCCGGCGTTCGAATTCCTGTTAAGGCAGCCAAACGACTGATATTTTAATAGTCCTCTTGAAATTCTTAGCAGTTTGATTTTAATATTCACAAAACAAGCATACATAAATTTAAGTAAAATAATAAGAAAATGTGTAATGAATTAATCTGTTTGAAGTCTTAAAATAAAGTTTTGAGCTAGCTGCAGTTTGCGGTATTTTTGTAAAAAATTGTGTAAAAAAGAGATGGACTGCTTATTTGCTTAAATAAATGGTTGAGTATTATCATTATGATTTTTAACCGAAGAGGTTCTCCATTATGTATGTAAACTTGTTCCTTTTTCTAAGTATGAGCACGCATAATTTTTTATACATTCATCCGATTTTGATAATTATTTTTTTACTGGAAAAATGTGTATTCTGGAATTGGTGTCGTTATATAATATTTTGCCTTTGTGATTTAATGGTTAAACGCTTGCAACAAAGGCCAATAGGCTAGGTAATAGCTCCCTCAAAATCAATTCTTCTGTTCCGATACTCAACAATGTAAAAAAATGCGTTATTGTTACATAAGATGATTTGTATTTGAGGCCAAGTGTTAATTCAATAAAAAAATCATCATTATAGATACGAATATAGGACAGATTGTTACTAGCGGTTGAATTTTTTTTTTTATTTAGCAACGATTTAATTTTACGTGAAAACATATTGTCATAGTAACTCTTCATCAATACAAACAAGTTGATGACAAAGTGGCGTGCTACTACAATTATATTTCGTTTTACTTATTTGCCTACGGTGCACTCTATTTAATTATTGTGTATAGTGATAATTTTATTTGTTTGGCTTAGGAAGACATTTCTAGGTTGGTATAGAATAGGATATAGTTTCCACAACAAGTTTACAAGAAGGAACTCACCAAGTTATTATAGCTTCTTCTTAAACAAACATGTAAAGCTTTGTATATTTTTTTAAATTTATATTGCCAAAATTTTATAGGGATTCGTTTAAAAAATACTTATATTTCTAATACTCTGTTATTAATTTAATCATATTTATAGCGCCTTTAATGGTTTATTATAATAAAATATCGATTCGTAGCTTTAAATTTCACTACCATATACAGAGTATGGAAAAATGATTATGAAGTACAAAAAGACATTATGTTTAAAAGGTGTTAAATCGCAGTAAATTTTGAATATTGTGTAACTTTTTTTTTTTAATTTATAATATCGCCAAAATTGTTAAAGTTATAATTGTGAATTTTTAATCGACAAAGGAAGAAGGAAGGAATCAATTTGTACTGTAAAGGCGATTCGATGCATATCTTTTTTGTGCCTTATTTAGGGTTCCATACCCAAAGGGTCACAACCGGAACCCTGTTACTAAGACTCCACTGTCCCTGTCAGCGGGCTCTTTCTCACGAACCGTGATAGGTTGAAATTTTCACAGATTATGTATATCTATTGTTACTACAGGTACAAATAATAAAAATAAAATAATACTTACAAAAACCGTAATTTTATAGGCGTTTATGCTACGGAACCTTTTTCGGTGTGAGTCCAACACGTACTTTGCCATCTATCTTCCACTCATGAATTTTTGTTAGTGATCCAATTTTGATAGATCTTTGTTTGTTTAAAGGTATTACAACGTTATTTACATGAAAAATAAAAAAGAATATCAATGTCATGATAAATTTGACGGTCAAAGCGTAAATATATTGTGAAATTGTTATAAGAAGGTGTATCACACGGTAAAGGTCTTATATATCTTGTCACTTCGTTGAAAAAAAGTTTTATTTCCGTTACTAAACTGAAGCTTAAGCAAACACCTAATGTAATTTGAAATGAACGATTCGCGCAGTTTGTAGACATTTACATTGATCTAAGACAAAGAAATTGAATATTTCATATATTGACTTCTTCAAAGACGTTTAATTAGATAAATGTCACCAGTAATTTGATCTCCATTTTGCTTTGCTCACGAAGATCCAGTACATACACGTTACACCTACTGTTTAGATGTAGGAAAGGATGACTTAATTTTTGAATCTGTCGGTTTTAAATCTGATGACATAATTTTCAATCTCTAGAAGACTATAAAAAATTGTTATTAAACATAATAATAAACATATTATATTAAAGCGGTATTGTGATAGAAACTGATTTTGAATTTCTTTTCTTAAAACGAGACTATCTGCAGCTGATCAGTTTTTACTATGTAGGTACGCCCTGCGGATGCAACTGTCTACGTGAGCTTAGGTTAAAGACCTTAGTACTATACAGTGAACTAAATTTGTAAAAGAATATATTTTTACTAATAGTATTAAAATAATTGATTAAAAACAACTGATAATCGCTTTTTAATTAGTTTTATCTGCAGTTTTGCACTAGAACGGATTAGTAAAAATTTAAGTTGGATACTGTTAATTTAGTAGAGTTTACTTGAATTATTATAGATATTTCTGATCCTGTTGAACGGGGTAAACGTCCCGCACGGAGTAAGATGAG
This sequence comes from Pharmacophagus antenor, assembly GCA_018245475.1. Taxonomy (NCBI): domain Eukaryota; kingdom Metazoa; phylum Arthropoda; class Insecta; order Lepidoptera; family Papilionidae; genus Pharmacophagus; species Pharmacophagus antenor. The sequence goes on from DWQX01000135.1 coordinate 17,165, forward strand.
AACAAAGGATCGCACCACCGTACTGTCTGGCTGTTGACCCACGACGAATTCTAAAGTAGTTTAAATTGAAAGTAAAATAATTCTTTTATTCAACTTCTGAATTCAATAAAACGTTTTTTTTTTAAATATCATTTTTTTTAATTTGTAATATGTATTATCCGTATATAAAAAAGGGGAAGGTAAATTATTTAAAATGCTCATTACCGAATCAATTGTTTCGATAACCACAAAAATTCGAGCATACGTCAGCCACTCCATGAAGGTTTTTTATTAATTTACAATTTGTCACCTTATTTCGCTTGAGCAAATAAATTTCTGCACTATTCAACCAATTATCGAGGCAATAATTGGTAAGTAACCATCCACTGTAAGTCTGAATGGTCCAGCGAGTATCATATAATTATGTTGCATATTTATATGATTCCCGCAGAACACTGGATGTATTTTTGTAATAAGTAAAACTTATTAAATAAATAAGTTTGTCAGCGCTGTGGCAAAAATGGTTAAAGTAAGCTGTCTAGTAAACAGAAGATCGTTAGTTCAATTCTTATCGGGGCTTGTTATATTTTACAAGCCTGAAATTTTAAAGTTATTTTAGAATTTTATTTTTGTTTTCATATTACAAATATTGAATATCTGCAATATATTCATGCTCAAATTCTTTATTAAACAGGTTCTGTACAAGCCCTTCCAATCGTCATTTATTAATTCATTTCAGTTCGCAACGTGTCGTCCTCCGAGAACTGACAAGAAACTCATGGAGATTTCTTTCTGATAGTACTTACCAAAGTGCAATTTATATCCAAACGGATTCATCCTTTAAATGATCATCTTGGCAATAGTATGCTTTTTATATGAAATACGTTTCACAAAACATTTTATTAAAAAATATAATAAATTTTTCAAAAAATAATTTAAGTACATCGTTTGGTAATTTGTTGTAGAAACGTGTACAATAATCCCTAAATGAGTTTAATACTTTATAAAACCTAATAGCGGACATGGCTAGTGTGTTTGAATTTCTTATGTAGTTTAAACATAATTCATAATCTTTAGACACTTTACTCTTTATCATGGAAAAACCCTCAAAGTACTTCCTCACTATTTTTTGACATTGTATATAGTACTTGGCGCCAGCGAGTCGTCCCTAATTCTGGACCTTCCTGTTACGATTCTAATATTTGGCTTTTTGCCAAGCGGTATTCCTTTTGTTCTTTGTGTACATCGAATTATTTTATGATTAAAATAAACTAAAATTGATTCGTAACTTTTTTTTAAACTATTGTTACGAACGTGGGGATCGGGATTTGGATTACACAATGTAGACTTGTTACTTTTAATAGGCGATGAACAGTATTATCGTGAGTACGCGGTGTGCGGGCCTATGTGACGCCTCCCTCGGCGGCGAGCTCAGCCAACGAAGAGTGTGGTGAGTCGGTGAGTGGTATTGAGGGTGCATATGGTATTATGCATAGTGGTGATAGTTAACGTGTTTTAAATGACTGACATGATCTCTGCTTCTAGACCAGTGTTCCCAACCTATTTGGTTCAATGTACCCCTTTCAAGTAAAAAAAAAATCTGTCCCTCTCGACCTATGCAATTATGCCCCCAAGAACAAAGAAATACAATGAATACAATTAGCTATTTTATTTTAAAAATCGCTGATTGCTTCGTCCCTGTGGAGTCTACGCCCCAACTTGGGAAACACTGTGCTCTACGGACTAACGCGTTTCGCGGGCGACGCATTTAGGGGTGGGGGTTGGGGATCAGCACGTAGACGACTGAGTGGACTATAAGGGAATTTGCATGGCTCATTCACATATATATTTACATAAATATCTAGGACATTTCACACATAGTACTCTGATCACAAGATAGGTAGCTAAGCAGCACCTGCAGTATGGGTTATCAGAGACCGATGAACATATGTAGATATTTTTAAATTAATACTTAAATACAGATAAATAATCAGACGCAGTACATACACAAATGTTCATCACATAAATGTGTCCTGAGCGGGAATCGAACCCGTGACCCCTAATGTAAGAGGCAGTTTCTACCATTATACAAACGGGCCAGTCAAGTCATTGATGAACTAACTGCTCTAGAGTGAGAAGGCGACGGTCACTGTGCTGGTCTACGTTCCTTTGATACCACTCCGACCCAGTTGCGAGCTGGGTGAAGTGTTTCTAGAGGACCAGCAGGGATTTGAATAATTTTCTACTTCAATGGAATGACGTGGCCGAAGAGAGAGATTGGTCCCGGGAACATAAAGATCGCAGCTTTCTTGCTGTGGGTGTGCTGTCTGCGAATGACATAGAGGGCCTTCGCTTTTCTCTGGGTTGATGTTGGTCCTCCAGGTTTTGAACCAGGCGCAGAGACGCTCGGTCGCCGCCTGAAGAAGTCGCACCAGCCTGAGAAGGCTTTTGCTTGAAACGTAAAGGGCGGTGCCATCTGCGTAAAGTGCAAGATTGACGGATGGTTGCTTAGGGATGTCTCTGATCTACAGCGCAGAGAGAATGGGAGAGACAGTATCCTTGAGGGACACCCGTTCTAATGGAACAAAGTAAGGTATGGGCGCTTCCTGCGCGATATCGGAACGTGCGGTTCGACAGGAAAGCTGGTATGATGAAAACGAGCTTCAGACACTTCAAGGGTGTACAGCATGAAGGTTAAGCCGTCCTGCCAGACCAAAGCGACGTACATCTTTGATATAAAAATTGAAGAAAAACGAATGAAAATCACACATTTTTTTTAGAGTTTGGGATTGTCTTTAAAATTAAAACTCTTTAATGATACCAAAACCAGCCAGATACAAATGGTATAACCAGAGATTTTTATTACAAGTTCATATATACTATATGCAAAAAGACTTTTTCCACCAATATATTATGACAAACTACAAGCACTAGCAATAATTATATTCAAATTAAATTCCTCTATCTCTGACCCATGTTAGAGATAAAGGTGGCAAAACTAAAAAAAAGGTTAAGCGATGTTTAACTCTTATATAGAAATAGCCATATTTCTATATTACCTTAAATATTACTTAAGCAATTAACGTTTCATGGAATAATGCTTATTGCAATATTCCTTTGTTTCTATAATTTTGCTTTGTAATATAGGTATGTACCTGTCACTGGTATATTTGAAAAAATAATTTAACAGGCAATTTATAGAACTACCTGGTATGACAATTATCAATATATAATACGAATTACCAATTGGTTTTAAATACCCTTTGTCCATGGCTAAAGAAGTTTTTAGGTTATGAGAATTATTTCTTTACTTATTTAAGATGATTTTTTATTTAGAGCAGATACAAACTTTTTTTTCAAATTTTTGATATCATAGGTCAAAGATATCTTTTATATTAGATAATGCCAAAATTCATTTTATAAATAACATTTCTTAGGACATAACACTACATGTTAACGATGTAAGTCATGTAAAAACTGAATAAGTGTATTGTTTGTTGAAACATTTACTGGTACAGTGTACTAGAAGTCTATAGGGTTAAATTGATGAGTGTATATTATCGCTTGCTAGCTAAAAAAAAAAAATATTTGTTCTTATCACTGTAAACGACGGCAGGTTTTTTTGCACGATTGCTTTTATTCTTGGCTTATTATTTAGATAAGCCTTTGCTGCATCTACATTCTACTAAAGAATATTTTTATCACAGAGACAATAGTACTGATGAAACTAGTCTTATACCATATTAAATTTCTACCTAATATAGTGTGTGGAATAAGTTCGTATTGTTGCAGAAAATTAGATCTGACTATTAAAACGAGCACCTGTGTCATCAAATTTCTCCCACAAGAAAAACAAAATAACAGACCGTTTGTCCACTTGTAAAGTTGACAATAATTATATCTTATATTTTAATAGATCCTAATTAATTGGGTTTAATATGAAATAAAAACAAACCACAACAATACTGTGTTTTAATTTTTCCATTCACACTACTATCGTTCACTAGTCACAGTATCAACTCAACAAAACAATTTAAATATTATATCTATACAGATAAATCAGAACTCAACTTTCTATCTTCATTTACAAAAAAAAATATATACATAAACTGCAATACAAATTAATGGAAACAAGAGGGTCTGCACAATAAATGCAGAAAAGTAACTATCACTACATTTCAATAAGACATCTGTTCATTCAAATGTTAACAAATAAAAAACATCATAGGTCATAATAGTTTTATTCGCATATAATAATTGATTATGATACATAGAGCGCCAATGCGCACCGGTCAGACGCCGCAGAGCGTTACTCGGTCGTCTCCGCTCCAAATTGCATTAATTATGTATATTGCATCGACATTCGTTATGCAAAAACTGTGGCTACATATTCACTAGTGAGAGGTCTCGAGGCTGCATCGGTCAGTCGGCCGCAGAGTCCCTGCGATACTCGGTCGATCGCCAAGCCGTCGACCGTTCGCCTTTACACATATATATCCTTAAAATATAACAGTCAATTAGACAACCGGATGTCCGTCCGATCTATATATTTACATACACAAACGGAGCGTCTCCCGCACGGCGCGGAGGCGGTGCCGAGAGGCCTAGCTGTCTTTTCGCCGGTCAGTTTCAACATCACGTATTAGAAACGATAATGTGCTTCGATCCGCACGAATCTTAAATAATCTTAAATCACTTTTTATAATTTACGACTTAATCAAAAATACCGAGAAAGTTAATCGTGTAAAGTGGCAGTAGGTGTATGAGCGCAGGGGCCATCAGTCGACTTTCACTTCGGCTGCCGGCGGGACGTCGGGTGCCGGCGCCTCCACCGACTCGTCGGGCCCCGGCGCCGGCTCGCCGCCCTCTGCCGCCCGCTCGCCGCCGCCACCACCTCCGCCGTCTACATGACAACAAGTGCAAGACAAACGCTTTATTCATTACACGTGCACGAGTTAAGACTGGCGTCTGATCAGGGTCATTTGCAATTTTGACTTTAGCAACGCGTTCCTCGTTTTTCTATTATTGTTATCTGCCTCAGCGTGGAGTTTTGTGCGTTTGCAAGTTGAAACCGAATAGATCTTAGTAACGCGTGCGGTCGGCAAGACTAGTCACAGAATTTCCCATTAAGTTGTACCTAGAATAAGGTTTTATTATAGTAGTATTTAATGAAATTTCAATCGTATCGAACTACAATTGATAATGTAAAATATTTTTTATTTAACACATTAACTGCCGTGTCAACCATATAGGGGTGACGGCAAAGTTTCCGACCGAGCCACGTTATCTATATTTGGGTAACGGCTTCTTTGACTACTTGCGAAGGACTTATGTACGTCAGTCGGCGGTGTTTCTGATAAATTTCACAAAAAGTAACCAAATTAATAACTAAAATTATAAAAGTAATGCGGAAATGGTTCATAATGAAAAAATTTTGAAATGCAAAGCTTCAAAGCATTCGATACAAATCACACAGCATAACTGAGACTAAGTTCTGCGATGGCTAACGGGGGCATCCATGGCCTGAAGATTTCACTGTAAACGCTCGTGGCAGGCAATCTGTTAATAAGTATTTAAGACTTTTATACATATTGACTAAATCTCCTGATTTACATAATAATGTCATATATTTGGTAACAGATATTTTTTTATCGGTTATGGGATAACTCGGTCTCGGTTTCATACGATTCTCACATGTATGGGTGTCAGAACACACCAATGCTGTTATTGCAGTAGATTGACATTGAGGGTTGAAGCCAACCAAGTGGGCTTATCACATCCTGATTGCACTACTCCTATGGCCCGGAAATCGAAACCGGGAGCTCCGCGTCACGGAAACTGTCAAGTTAATCTATATATTATATTAAAAAAAAATTAAAAGAAACTGTTCCGGTGGACAGTGTCTTAATTGCAGCTGTTTAATTATAATGACCCCATTTGTGACATTGTTTTTTAACACAGGATCCTCTCAGCCAACAATTGTTTTATCTTTCATTATACAAACACGTCTCGTAGTCTCGAAATAACTTTGCACAATATGGTGAACTATATATAAACCCAGTCTGCAATGAGAATACACTGTGCTTGAAGTGGTAACTTACTGCGCTGATGGTGTTGGTAGTAGAGGTTGTTGCGCTGCGGCGCGTGGTGCGGGCGCGCGGGCCCCGGCGGCGCGCGGTACATAGGGAGCACGGGCGCGTGCGGCCGCTGAATGGGTGGCGGATAGCGCGGCGCCGTCGGGCCGCCGCGCGACATCGGCACACTGCCGCATCGTCCGTTGTTGCCACCAACCATTTGCTAAAACAACATCGAAGGATGACAAGGTAGCACGCTCCAGAAACTATACTACTTGCTATTATGCATATAAGATACTCGCAATATTTTCTGGGAACTTGATACTAAATTAAAAAAATATATAGAGATAGTTACTAAGCTTGTAATAATGTTATACTTTGGAAATATTCTATTAAAGTCTAATATATGACATAATATTAAATCTACAGTTAATATTATAGACAAATGTTTTAACAGAGTTCTTTTATGTATATTGGTTCAAAGCTTACAGAATAGCGCACCTGCTGATGCTGGTGTTGCTGATGCTGCTGGTGTTGCTGGTGCTGTTGGTGCTGCTGGTGCTGCTGATGTTGTTGATGTTGCTGGTGTTGCTGGTGCTGTTGATGATGTTGATGCGGAGTATGCGCAGGCGGTGGCGCGTGGTACTTGTGCTGAGGCGGTGAATTTGGCGGCTTCTGTGGTTTCGCCGTTCCCTTAGGCGTTGGCGACGCGGCTTCACAGAGGGGCGCGAAACCGTTTGCGTGCTCATGAAGAGGACTTTTAAGCTGCGGCTGGGGAGGTGGCCGCGGTTGTGGTGGCGCATACTGTTGTTGCAATGGTGCCCTATATTGTTGCTGCAGTGAAATAACATTTAGTTTTGTACAGAGGCATCATTTGTAAGACATTAAACATGTAATAAATATTTGACTGTTTTCAGTGAGTACAATTTCATATGCGTACTCTATTAAAAAGTGGCGCAACATCAAGCAAACATAGGTTGCATTAACATTTGTTTTGCAGACTGATGTTTTGTAAGTAGAAAATAAACAATAATAAAAAAAGTATAAATAAACAAAATATAAATTAATTGAATATTTAACTAAAGGGGACCAATTGGTTATATACATTGTATTTGACCATTCATAAACAACAGATATACGTCAAATAAAAAAAAGATAGACTACAAATAATTGTAACTAATAATAATATCAATACTAACCTGCATCTGTTGTACGGCAGCTGCAACTTGCAGCTGAGATGTGAGAAACTGAGATCCAAATGCGTTACCAGATTGCGCAGGTTGGGTGAATTGCAAGGGATATGTCGGTGCCGGAGCGGTCGGCGGTTGATAGGGGGAGTAATACGAGCTAGCTGGTGGCGCCGGTCGTGGCAAAAGTCCGGGCAAAGAGTAGGGAGCCTCCCCAACAGGACCAGAATACCCAAGAAACTGTTGTTGGTACGTGTTCACTCCACCAACACCCCCCACTCCGCCTACACCACCACCTTTGCTACCTGAAAATAATTAAATTGAAATATGTATTTTATTGTTAGTATCATCAATTTTTTAATATGTATAAACATACAGGATCACTATTATAGAATTGGATGGTTTTTATGATTTCTTATTTTTAATTATTGGCTTATTTCATTTACATAAATTATGTAGAATGCTACAATTGGTGGAAACGTTAAATTAATCAGGATATGCTTTTTTCTATTGAAACGGTTTTATTAATATTTACTTGTATATTTTTATTAATATATTCTAGAGGTATCTAGACAGCTCTGCAACTTGTAAACTTAAAACTAAATTAATGGCGGTAGTTGATACGTATTAACTATACATTTTGAGATCTATGAGGATGTTATAAAATAAACACAGAAAATGGAATTATCATCACTCGTACCTATCGCGCCAATTTGTTGCGAAGATGGTTTAACAGTAGCAGACATTAACGAGTTCGAAGTACTGGAGATGAGGACAGTATTGGGGCTATTGCCCAGCTGCCCTGACTGTCCAAACGCGGCACCGCCGCCTGCAGCAGCCGCCTGACCATACAAATAAATCTCAAAATAAGTTAATAATAGAAGACTTAAAATCATTTATTATTTCACGTAACAAAAATTCTCACCATGCGATATTGACTTGGAAGACTCTGAAACATGTCAGGAGGTGGCTGATAATTGTATGGAGCTGCGGAACCCGCGCCATAAGGAGTTCCTGGGAATCCTCCAAATTGCCCTCTACTTTGATCTAAGAATGCTCCATATAATCCACCTTGTTGTGGAAGCTGCTGAGATGAGCCTAACAACTGTTGAGATGAATTAAACAAAACGGCTGGAGGTGAAGAAACTGACAAGCCCCCATATCCACCCTGATATCCCATATGATTATAATGTTGTGGAGGAGGAGACTGTAATTGCTGAGTTGGCTTTACTTTACAAACATTTGGAGGAGCACCAGTCTCTGTATTAGTTTCCTCAAACCCTGCAAATTGCAATTCTTCACTTCCTTCAGCCACAGCAGGCATTTCCCACACTTTCTTAACACTAGCAATTTTTAAATTGAGATCAGCAGCCAGAGGAGATATTGTGTTTGATGTGCTCATATGAGTACTGCGTGGCAGTCCAAGTGATGACTTTCCTGATTTATCTTCAGTTAATTGTCCCAAATCTGAATCAAATGCAAAATCAAGTTTCATGTCAGATGAATCTTCAGTCTTTTGTGATGTATCAAAAGTTATTGGAAGACCCAGAGATCCTTCAGCATCAGATACTGGCCTGTTGGTATCAGCCATTATTTCTTGAATTGACCTTGGCCGCGGTCGTACATCTCCATTAAAAGTTATCGACCTTGTATCAATTTCTGCAGGGACTTCTTCACCTTGAGCTTTTGCAGTAGCTGCACTTGACTGATATTTTTGTTTTAAAGCTTCTGCAGGGGGAACAGTCTTATAATTAGTGTTTTCAAATATAATAGTTTCTACTGGTGGAGTAGTGCCATCTAAAACTCCTGTTTTTTCTGATACAACAGTACTTGGGCTTGGAGCTGTTTTAGTTTCATTAGGAGGATCTCCTGGTGTACTTCGTTGACTTGACTGACTGGACTTGTTATCTACTACTTCAATAGACTCTTCAACATTTCCCCTCAGTGTCTGTGAAATTGGTTTATCCCAAGCATTTACAGGTGGTGGTGGTGGAGCAGCACCAGTGTCTGGGCTAAAAGAAGGCATCATTCCCATTTGTTGTTTTTGCCGTTGCTTTACAAAACGTGGAGCTAAAGTAGCTTGACGTAGTCTTTCATATTGTGGATTAGGTTTACTAGAAACTGGGATGGAAGCTCTGTTATTTGACTTATCATTAGAGCTTCTTGATGTTGAACCATTTCTTCCACCTCCTTGATTTGAACGAGATCTCGGTTGTTTCGAGAGATGTTGATTTTCATCTTTTGTTGTACCCCTAGCATCCTTAGAATTCTTTTTATTTCGAACTTCTTGAAAACCATCATCAATGACCATTTCATCGTCTTTTTTTACAGTTGATATTTTGAGATCATTTACCGCATCTGTAATATCAGTACTTTTCCCTTCTACAATATCTTTTTTGCTTCCCTGACTATTCCTACCATTACTAAGCCGATTTCCAGAATTTTGACAACGTGCTGCAGTTCCTTTTTGAGATTGACCAGATTGTTGTTTAGCACTAACAGATCGTCGACTAACACCACCTCCTTCCGAATGTTCAGAAGTAGTTTCCCAATTTTCGTCTTCGCCACTAAGAGGACCAGCTCCTTTAGGTCGACGATCACGGCCTCTACCGCTTGATGACCCAGTACGTGGTTTATTATTATTACTTTTTCCTTGGTCATCTTGAACAATGTCTTTGCAATCGTCATTTTCTTTATTGGCTCTATTTGCTTGACTAAAAGGGCTTTTAGTATTTGGTGGTCCATAACCAGCGACTCTTTTAGCTGGGGCAGGAGGTCGTGTTGCTCCCTGGAAACCTCCACGTCCCCTTCTAGATGGCTGTCCACGAGGTGCAAATGGAACTTCCCTATTATCTAAACCATCTAACACAGGCTGACTATGTTCACTGAAATTATTAATATCATCTGGTTTCTCTGATTTTTTAGGAGCGCGAGGGCTGCGTGGAGCCCGACGGCGTTCTTTACGATCAGAATTATGTGCTCCATCTGTTGATGCATCAGATTCACTAGCTCTATTTTTAGAACGAGAGCTCCTATGCGATCGACGCCCACGAGATTCCCTTGGTCCCCAACCTCTATTATAAACATAACCACTGTTATTGCCATATCCTCTGCCTTTTTTTTCAGATCCAGATCCACTAGATTTCCTTTCAACAGGATCTTTCCCAGAATTTTTATGCAATTGATCACTGTTCATACGTTCACTCTTCTTTTCTTCACTTGCTCGTTTTTGGGTATCGCCAACAACATTAATAGATTCAGTGGATAGAACATCATTAACTTTTACTAATAAACCAGATGGATCAGTGCTAGATTTTGATGCCACTGATTCAGATTCTGAAAAATCTTTGTCAGACTTCTGAGGGGTTAACAGAGGTTTGTTTAAACTTTGTTTTAACAATAAATCAATTGGCTTTTGACCTTGCAAACTTAAAGAATGATTATCATTTTGGTTCCCAGATTTAGAAGGAATTTGATTGACAGTTTTAGGAAGTGTTTGGTTCTCATTAACAAGAGGCTGAGAAGGATTAGAAGTTGCAGATTGTGAATTACCATGAGCCATTTGAACGGTTTGTTGATTTTGAGCACTAGATCCCATGTTATTGTGAAACTTATTGATGTGGCTTTGTAATGTAACATGATTAGAGTTATTTACTGAATTCACACTTTGTTGTTGAACTGGATCAGATATATATGTCTGAGAAGGGGGAATAATAGGTGTATCTGTTTTTTCAGAGCAAAGAATAGGACCCTTTGATAAGTCTGGTTCTATAAATGGTCCAAGATTTTCAGATGATGCCTTAAAACATGATGATTTTGTTTGTTCTTCTTGTGCTACATCAGCCCAAGAAGTTTTACTGTAGTCTTTCTCAGAAGATTCACGCAACGGTACATTCAAAGGTGGTGTGGGGCGCCTTTCTGGTGTTTGTATCTGTATAGAAGCATCTGAGTTAGCTAATAAGTCATTAAGACCAACACTTTTCCTTTCAAATACTTCTGATAGTTTATCTGCAGCAGTTCGACTGCTTTGTTCTATGTGGCCATCTGCCAGTTTTCTTTCAGATTCGTTCCTTCTGTCTTTGAAGTCATTACAAAATTCTTTATAGTCTTTTAAATTAGATTTTTCAACTTCTCGTCCTGATTTGTCATAATCTTGCATTTCTGATCGCCACTGAGGGCCGGACCCATCTTTGTCTCTTCGTATCTCATCTTCCCGATCTGAGAAATCTCTGAAAGTATGGAAAATAAATAATACAATACTATAACACACTTTAAATCATTACATGTTTGTTTTTTATCATTATGTATGTTTTTGGACATGAATTAGATTAGAAAAAAATAATAACAAACCTTGAATAAGAACGTCGACCATTATGTGAACCGTGGCGCGGAGCATTATAAGGAGGATCTTGGCGCCTAGGTGGCGCTTTTCCAGAAAACGCCCAACTCTTCTGCTGTTCTTCCTGTTGACGATTTTGTTGTTGCTTTAAGAAACGCGGTGGTATATTAGCTTGGAAAGTTTTTGAAAAAGCATTATTTGCTTGATCACGATCTCGTCCATAGTCCCTGTCTCTAAAATCACGATCTCTTTCTCTATCAAGCCGATCACGATCTCGATCACGTTCGCGATCGCGATCACGGTCTCGGTCACGATCACGGTCGCGGTCACGTTCTCGATCTCGTTCTCGATCTCGTTCACGATCACGTTCACGATCACGTTCTCGGTCACGTTCTCTATCAAATCTATCACGGTCTCTATTGTCATTTCGATCTCTGTCACGCACATCTATTCTTTCCTTATCGCTTTCAGGGATATTTTTATTTTCATTCCTATTTCTATCTCTGTTATCATGTCTTTCTCTATCCACATCGCGTTCTCTGTCTCTGTTCTCGAATCTATCTCTGTTATCATTACGATCACGGTCTCTATTATCTATACGTTCACGATCTCTTACTTCGGGGCGTTCTTTTTCTCTTGTATGATCTATTCGATCCTTTTCCCTGGTATCTACACGATCCCTGTCTCTATTTTCGACTCTTTCCTTTTCCCTAGAGCTAGATTCTCTGTCTCTGTTATCATTGCGATCTTTCTCTACTCTTTCTTGTTTGTCACGATTTTCTTTAGATGATTGACTCGGTGTCGAAGCGTCGCGCATCTGACGTCGCTGTTCTTCTTCTTTACGCTGTCTTGCTCGCGCAACAGCTTGCGCAACCTCATTGTTTTGCTTCTGACGTCGTTCTGCCCATAACTGTTCTTCATCACCTGGTTCCTGTATTTTTGAGTCCAAACGGTCGTTGTCCGAAGCAGTGCGATTATTATTATTTTTATTATTAGTTTTACTAGCGGGGGCTGAGGATTCGCCATCAGAGAAGTCCAATTTTTGACTAAAAACAAAAATATTCTTATTACAAAAGGTATATACTTTATCTTATAAAAAATATTAAACGATGTTCTCCTGGTAATATGCACTATACCCTGGTCATAATATTAAACCTCTAAGGACTTGAAATAAACATGCTATTGACATAATACATCAATATGTACGTCAATGAAGTTTTTAGGTAAATAAGATGTAAATAGTAATTTCGATACTTTAGAAATTTTAATACTTTTTTTACTACTTACTCATAATCAATATCGTCATGTTGCGCCCATCCGGCATCACGAGAGATATCATCAAGCGACGATATCTGTTCCTCCCTTAAAATAGGACGTGCAGTAAGAACCTCAACAGCTCGGGGGGTAGCAGGTGGTCGCGGCATAGACCTTGATTGGTTGCCACTATTTGCGTTGTTGCCACCGCCGCCGCTGCCTCGATTGTCACGAAGTGTTCCCAATGTGCCCAGTCCGAGCCCACTCCCACTGCTACCTTTCATCAGCTGTGGAAAAAATTAATGATAAATAAAATAATCTTCATTGATATATACTTTAGTAAGATATTAATGTTACCCAATTGTTTTTTATTTTAAGTAACTTACGAAGGATGGCAGAATGGCCCGGAAAGCGGGTGTTTGTTGTGAAGCGGGCGTCGAGGCGGGCGCGGCGGCGGGAGAGGATGTAATTTCTTGGCGAACGCCTGCTGTCCCACCGCACGTCCAGCTGCCTTCGGCTGGGGAAATTATAATTTCCTTCATTAAGGTCATGGCACAATTTGAAGAGGCTGTGATTAGATATGGCATAGAAAACAGTAGCGTGACAGTATTTATTATATTCTAGTAGTAGTGATGAACAATTTATAGTAAGTGGTGTTGCTACATACAGAAATTAACTGTTGACATTCATTTACACTTGTAATAAGCTTAAATTGCCATAATAAATACATTGCCTACCACATGAGTTGAACCTGAATAGTACCTGTCCACTTAACTTAGTGATCAACTAAGAGAAGCTAGCATCAAACTACACAGGTATTTAATATAGGCCCATGTATGCAATACTACACTGCATTGCAAAATGGTTAGATTTCTCTGCAAGGTGAGCATGTGTTAAGAAAACTTACTTTGTGGTCTGAGTTGTGGTTGAGATACTGAATGTTCTGTGGAACGGTGTGAAGGTTGAGCAGCAGCTTCCAAAGAAGGAAACTCTGTGCGAAAATGTGGCGATGAAGGGGGAGGCAATGATACCCATCCACCTGTGGCAGTGCCGGCAGCAATACCGCTGTTTGTTGCTGTAGTCTGAAATTAAGGTATTGTAATAATTATTCATGAATTACTTTTTTTTTAAATTTTAAAATATTCATGAAATACTTTTTTTAAATTTTAAAATATTCATGACTTACCATAGTTTGGGAAGTGCATGTTGCTGGTGTTGATACAGCTGTAGTAATAGCAGAAATAGTGCTGAAATTAAAATGAACATTGCGCTTTTCAATTTTATTATACTAAATAAAAAGAAATTACAGCATTGCTTATGAAAGTTATCAAAACATTTTACTTTATATACTATCAAATAATTACTAGTATAAAATTACATTCCATTAAAGCCATAGACTACATGTATAAGATGCTACTTACTTTGTTAACTACTTGTTACTTTGTTTAACTACAACAGCTATCATTTAATTTCAAAGATAAATATCTTTTGATGGTAAATTTAGAGTAATAAACATATTTAATAGGTAAACATATAACTGTCCTAGAACTTTACAAAGCTAAAAACAGTAGTATTCAATTAATTTATTAAAAAAAAAATACTAATTGCTACATAGTTTCATGAATATAACATACTTCACAGTAGAATCTTGTCCTGTTTCAGTTTTTAAAGATGGTAAATTAGCTGGTGGTCGCCGAGCAGAAGGAACTTTTCCAAGAATTTGCATTCCATGTTTGCGGCTTAATTGAGATTTAACTAAGGATGGTTCAGAGTTTTCGTTCTGTAAAAGTTAACAAAAACAAATATTATTTATAACTCTATATACACAGGTACAGACTTAATAATAAAAAATATTTTTGTGACCATTCACAAATTAGTTTTGGCATTAATGGCTTTAAATCATAAGGTTTTATGATTTGCATGTAAGTTGCAAAATGGGCGATTGCACATAGGGGTAGCCATATAATTTTTGTATACTGTTTCTGAGCACTAACTATGACTGGTATTGATATGATAGAAATATTAACAATTATTCTAACCTTACCAAAAGAAATTGTAAGCCATTAACAAATCTGACAATATTATCATAAATTAGGGTTTCAGTTTTAAATACAACTTTCATAGAAGTGTTATTAAAATTAAAAAAATATTGAAGATTTTTTTAAAATGAACTGCTATTGTACTTAAGCTTGTTAATAATAAAATAGTAAAAAATTTTTATGGGTGGATACCAACCCTATTGGCGCAGTACAAACTATTGATATCCAATTTTTGATATTTTTGCTTGCCGGACGTCGGCTTGCTCTGCGCCGTAGTTCCTCCGCCGCTCGGCGTCGAGAGTGCAGACATGCTGCGATGTACACACCATCAGGAGATCACCCTCTCACTGACCACCAACTGCAATTAATGCTATTGGTACCAACACTTCAATTTTCACTGCTTGTTACACAAAGTAGAAACACCAGTCACCACAAAGGACTGTCCTTCAAGATGTTTAGCATTTTTAATCTATTTTATATCGCACTAAAAACAATTACGTTTTAGTTGCAATATTTATCACACAATCACAATTTCAATCATCAATAATAACACTTTTACACAGTGAATAAAGGGAGAATTCTAGCCCTGCCCTCTGAAGTATATTGACGTGTTACATCCGTAGAGAGAACAGACGCTGTATCGATGATTAGACTTTTCTACCACAAAATAAAATATCTTTAAACTTATTACAGTAGTACTTAACGCCTTAATTATTATAAAAATAACAATACAAACTTAATACTGGTGAAGGATAGTAAATAAACTAATTTTTATTAGTAAATGTAACAACAAAATCAAAATAAATAAGTACCTTGGTCCGTTATACCGATTTATACAATATAAAAAATGTCTAAGCTCAAATGCTAATTTATTAAATGGAGATTACTTTAGATTTTTTCTATATTCTACGCTACCAAAACTTATATCACTTTATTTTAAGATGGCGTCTCCAAAAGACGATCTCCTTCATTCACAATCAATAGCGTGACGTCACAAAGACGCAACAAAGCGCTCTCTGTCGTAAAAATTCAACAACAAAAAATAAAATGCGTTCTAAATGGGTTGATTTTTTTAAAGATTTTTAATCATAATAAATTATAAAATTAATTGAAAAGTTTTTACATATACACGTTTTTATTATAATAATATTATAAAGAATATTGAGAAAAAACTTAATCCAGATATTTGTTTTGTGTAATTTAAACTAATAATTACATAAAAAAATGAAGATTTGTAGGTATTTCTTCATTTTATTTCATAGCTTAGTGATACAAAGATTTTTAATAATGAATTTTAGAAAAACTAAAAATATATGTGTGTAAAAAGAATCACGATCGTTTATTCCTTTACGCTTGCGCAAACTAAACTTACATCATATTGATGAACTAAAATTCAGTAGTTTAAAATCAGTGAAGAACGTCATAAAACCAGAGGTATTTCAGAAAACCGGTAGCCATGACCGGGAACATAGGAATGGAGCAGTTGATTCCTATCGTTAATAAATTGCAAGATGCCTTTACTCAGCTGGGTGTACACATGCAATTAGATTTGCCCCAAATTGCAGTAGTAGGGGGTCAGTCTGCTGGTAAAAGTTCTGTCCTGGAAAATTTTGTTGGCAAGTAAGTATTAATATAGATAAAAGGTTTCATTTTTCTATTTTATAGATATCAACTTTTATATTTTTGACATACATTTTATAAGATTTTTGATAGATTCACGTAATCTTAATTTTTGTAAATTTTTATTTGAATTAAAAGCATACGCCCATTTTTCATTTTTTCAATAATATAATTTACACTATAATTAGGTAATATTACTTAGATACTTTAAATTGTATTGTTTTAAGTAACGAAAAAAATATTTTATGTTATAATTAGAAAATAGATATATATATCATAAATTGTATAAAGAAACCGATATTGGCATTCATTATCGAAAAATTAAATCGACATTGTCTTAAATTAAAAATAGCATTAAATAAGTAGCATTACATATCTTGGCCTAAATTTTATGCGCATGTCAAATAGTATTGATCTGGTTTATCTCTGAGTAGGTGACCATCCTCATTTTTATTTGATTTATTGAATAAAGTTTTATGAAGTAATAATAGTTAATTATTATATGTGAACACAACATAATAACTTGCTTCATCTAAGACGTTATTGATTTTTAAAGTTACGTCATTTTCTTTTTTAATTTAATTTTTTTTCTGTGAAATGGAATGTATTGAACCATAACTACCACCCACTTACCACCATATTGAAAAATAAATCAGTTTGTCGATGATGTGATGTGCAGAGGATGAGCAAGTTTAGTGATATCTAGGTGATAAAATATTAATGTATCTTAGAAAAAATGTCCGGAAATTATGGAATGCAACAATTAATCCCTATCGTAAACAAACTGCAAGATGCATTTGTGCAAATGGGAGTGCACATGTCTTTAGATCTTCCACAAATTGCAGTTGTGGGTGGTCAATCTGCAGGAAAAAGTTCAGTATTAGAAAACTTTGTTGGAAGGTGAGCTTGTAAAAATACAAATATAGTGATATAATTGCATTACTAATTTTTCAGTCTGAGAACATGTTGCTATTTATTAAATTTTTTATTACTTTTAAATGATAGATGTCCTGTCGGATTAACTAATACTTAAATAATAGATTACTTTTGAGTTATTAATTAAATGTACTACTTAAGAACTGTATTAACTATAAATTTTCATGTTCGGTTGTATTTAACTACAAATTTATCAGAAAAGTTATCAGAATTGAGTAATCTATTTTGATAATATGCAATGTTTTGGTCTAAAATAATATTGTATAATGATAATAACTGAAAATTTTAGGTATTATTAATGTTGAAATATCTATGTAAAACTTAACAATTTGTACCAGAATGTTTGTACTTTTTTAAAATATAATAGTATAAACACTTTAATTGTAACAAAGACTATTGAAGGAATTTGCTTAAGATTTTAATATTTTTGTTATAAAAACATGATCTTTTTGTAGATTTATTATTTTTTTGTTCTATTAAAATATTGTAGTTATTTAGGAAATTGTAAATAAATATGTGTTTTGTTGTAAATAAATATTGTTATTGTATGCAGCAACAACACGAAGTGTTCATTATTCAATTATTCAAAATAGGGACCAAAAAATCACTACAAAATTAATTCTAGAAATAAGCATTAGAATGTTTTTTTGACATTTTATATGTACAAACTTATTATTATTATTCATAAAAGCAAAGGTAAATTTAGAACTGATATCTATGTTGTCAATTTAAATATACTGAATCTTCTAGCTTGTTTGATTCAAATAAATCAGTATTATTGTAAATAATAAAATTAATAAATATTGTCAAATACTTTGTTTTTGTTGTGTTTTTACTGTGCAAAATGTGTTTGATAGTTTAAAGTTTTCAATTCAAAATATTGTTTTATTTTTACACAAATATTAAAAATTATCAAATGTTAAAAATAAAATTGCTGTCTAGTTACATAATATGTGTATTTTTTAAAGTTAAGTAAATTTTAATATTTTTATCTATAAATAATATAAATAATCAATTAATACATATTTTACTTTTGCTTCAGGGACTTTTTGCCTCGAGGATCTGGGATAGTAACAAGAAGACCTTTAATTCTACAGCTGATCCATGGCAATGCAGGTAATATTTTACAATAACATTAATCATTCGCAATTATTTTTTATATCTATTTGGCCATCAAAATTGCTGTTGGTTTTAGCAAAGTATATTTAAATTGTCATACCACAAATAGCAATAACCTATAAATATATGTTATTAAGATTATTTTATGCAGTTTTGTATTTTAAGGGACATGAGTGCAATATGTTTGCATGTTTGCATAGTAATCATGAAATAAATTTATAAGGTGTTTTGTATCCTGTCCATTGCTACAAAATTGTTCACATGGTTAAATTGTTAGAATATATGCAGGATGTAGGGGTGACAGTTGATGATTACACCTAGGGTTGGAGCAATGCTATGTTTATTTTAAAAATTAAATATTATCCTCTAGCATTTCTTTGTGTATAAGTATTTGTTAGAGATCATGTTAATTAAAATGCATAAATAGTGAAATCATTGAGATCACCAATTGGTGAACAATGCTTAAAGTGTTAAAATATATCAAATATTATTTTGTGTAATTTCATATCTAATTTATTACATTTTCCTTAACCAATGTGTGGTATTAAATAAATTTCAAAATTATTCTAATTTGATTGGTTAATGTATAAATTGACAACCCTACAAACATCTAGTGAACACTTCTGTCCTACTTTAATTAAAATTAACAACATTTTAATAAAGAACGTGATTATTATCTTCAACAGAATATGCAGAGTTTTTACACTGTAAGGGAAAGAAATTTACGGATTTCAATGAGGTACGGAGTGAGATTGAAGCTGAAACTGATCGTGTGACTGGCAGTAATAAGGGCATTTCTCCTGTGCCAATCAACTTGCGTGTGTATTCACCGAACGGTATGTGACAATAAAAAATGTATAAATATTGTTTTTGATCTCCTTTTTGACCACAAGTCGAGAACATAAACAGTGATGGTTTTATAAATTTTTATTAAGCCGAGTTAATAATTAATTCCCTAATATATTTTATTATAACTACTATACTGTTTATTCACGATATATGACATCAATGTTTTTTAATTCAAATAAAAAAATCTGGCGATCTATCATATTTCCTGATTTTCTAGTTTAAAACAACTTGTTACTGTGTTAGTGTGACTATATATTAATTATACACGATAAAAATTCGTATAACGTATCTTTTTAAATACACTGATATAATATGTGGTCATTGGCACCAATCATTATCAATAGTACTATCCGCTCTAGATCGTAAAACGCTGAAATGTAGCTTTGAAACAGATAAAAGCAAACGAAAAATGCTTTTGCGATTTATATTAATATCAGTTAGTTTAGCAACTGAAACAATTTTAAAATACATTCCTGCACCAGCAGTTTCGAAAATGTTAACGTAAATTTAGCTAATATAGATTATGAAATGCCTTTTAATATAATGTTTACAAAAGGTCTATTACACTAGTTTCAATCAACACTTTGGTATTTTTGTTTTAACACCAATGAAATTATAATTGTAAACACAATAAAATTGCATCATAACATTGGTGTAATAAAAACTATTTACTGATTCATACAATGGCAATTTTTGCTACAGTAGTGTGTTGTCTATCATATTTCTTTTATTCTCCCTTTTTTATCGACAATGGGCTAATACTTGATTCCAATTTCACTTGATGTTATGGGACAATGCGATGGAACACAGCAGATAGCCAGACAGCATTGAAATAACAGTAACAACATAAAATACTTTTTGGGTGATATGGAATCTTTATGTCTGGTTGATGGAAAGGTGGTTTTCAATTTGACTCAGTAATTTTTTTTTTAATAAAAATACTTAGTATTTGACATACTTTGGTTACCGTTTTTTTGGATAACAAATAGATAATAATCTCAGTCCAACATAAGAGAATGATTTATTTTGCATCTCTTTAGTTCAATACATCGTTACTTACTGTTAATTACGCAATAAAATGATAAAATATCTCTCTCTCTGTAGTTTTGGCACGCAATAAGAGCGATCGCGATGCTCTGCACTGACACGGTTAAGATTTTTCGTTTTAAACGTGTATATATAGAGATTAGATATTATATCACAAGATATTATCCTTGTATTGAATTCAATTTTAATAAAGCTTTAATCGCCACTCGCTTAATACTAAAAATTTTACTAATACTGTTACAATAAAGACAACTATTATCAACATAATACATGTATGTAAAATTTAATTAATTACTGTAGTACTGCTTATAATTATTGTATTTTTCGACGTAAAATCGGGGCATCTTGTATCCTATATTCTGCTCTCTTTCGATTCACATTTGAACCTAGGTCAAGATGTAAAGGTCAATGGTAATGAGCTTAGTATCGAGCCGGCGTTCCCGTTCTCATGCATTGACATTTATTGATGTAATAAGAAAAAAGAAAACTTTTTATCGATACAGCTGTTTTTTAAAAAGTTCAGTAGAGATATTTCACGTGAACATACTTTTTAACGACAGATAATACTAGTTACAAAAATAAAAGTAAAATTTTCTATGCTTATTAAATCTTTAGAAACACCAGTATTTGTACTTTAATTTTTACGAACTCTCAGTAATGGTCAATGCCATTGATGTAGATCAAAACAATAATTTTTGAAAATGTATAACAGAGAGATCAACTTACAGATGTTGACGTATTATTCAAAAATTACGCGACGGGTATTCATAAATTATGGTATAATAATAATAGCTGCTCGTCTCTATCAGTGTTTAAGATATTTTTCGTACGGGGTAAATATTTAATTCCTTCCTGATAGTAGATGTTGATACTTCACGCGGACGTATTTGCGGATGCCAGCTAAATGTAAATTAAGTCAAAAAGTTAGTCGTCCAAAAAACACTCCTTTAAATACATAATAGTTTTTAACGGACGAAAATATGGAAAAAGTTAGGTGCTTTGACTTACATTACCTTTCAAGATATTCAACGGTTAAAAAATTCCATTAATGATGTCATTCATTACGAACTCTTGTTGGTCTCGGTAAATTGTGAATCAGTATTAAGTGCTTTAGATAAAATTACCATATAGTTGCATACAGCACAATATTATGTATTATTGTACATAAGTGGCCATTAGTCATCGATATCGATAAGAATTTTTTAAATTCATTGTTATACATATTAGAATATTTTCCGCTTGTTATCATATTTATAGCGACAGAACTGAACTTGGTTTGGAAAGAATCTGAATGCTCTGTGTTATCATAAATTAATTTTCACGTAGTGAATAGGAGACTTTTTGAAACGGTTTCAAGGTTAGTTCTTAAGAGCTAGACCGACGAACGTATTCAAATTATAAGGCTTTCTTCATTTTAAGTAATTAGTTACCGCTTATCTTTAATTAATTTTACATTCTAAAATAATTTTAAATTATCACGAGTTAAGTATAAAAAAATTCAGGTTTTCATAAATTTATAATTTTAAATAGCGTTTGAAATATATATTGAATATTAAAGTGTGATAGTAAAACTAGAACTTTGAAAATAAATTAAAAGTTACAAAAAAACTGTAATACAACTGACGACATTGTAGTGTGATTTTTTATTAGTGTACACTGTTTAATTTAACTTCAATTTGGTTAAATAACATGAATAATCTAATAATTCACCAAGAGACAGACAGCGTGTTACTGGGGAGATTGTGGCGTCGTCTCTTCTACCTAGCTAGGAAGTGGTGAAGGGTGGGTGAATCAGGGTGCTATTAATTGTTTCCCGTCATAAAGTGCTACCTGGTAGCCTAGTAGGTAGGTTTTGAATAAACGTGTTTGATTTTGACTAACTAAAATATTGTATTATATATGTTATGTGATATTTATATAAATATATATAAAAAAACTGTTACAACAACGCACATAACTTTCATTGAATATTCGGTGTAAAGGAAATCTAATAATTATGGATTGTTTGCTGGTAATGAGATTGCAAAAGATTACGATAATTGTTATGCGATTCGCGGCCGATTGTCAGTGACCTACATGTTCACGCAGTACGTGTCCTTACAGACTCTGTTCATAATTTTTTCGTTAAGACAGTGGCTCTGTAATTAAAAAGAGAAAACTATAAGTAAACTTAATTTAAGTTTTCAAATTTTGCCGTCAAGGGGACTTATTCTTCAAATTCGATGTTGATTTGTTAATCTACGTGTTTTTTTTAAGGGTGACTAGGATTGTGGTTTTTCTCGTTTTTAGTGAAAAGTATACTAAAGAAAATAAGAAGCAAAATTGATTTGGAAAAAAAATTACATTTATCTAACTTAACATTTAAATAGTATTTGTGATTATCTCAGCAAGACTATACACATAAAATGTTAAATAAATACAGCATTCCATTTACGTAGACAGTAAAGATTTGTCTTTGTTATACAGTGGCTCAGAACTCTTGAAATCTTACTAAAGCCGTTACAATTAAGCGCTCGGCGCCGAAAAACTCCGGCATGCTACTATTGTATATATCAATAGGAGAGCAGTTTGTTGTATTTTACAACTGACACTTTTTTTTTATACCGATTACAAGGTTTTCGATTTCGATTATTTTGTTGGGTCTTTTATTATGTATGATCATGTATAATTTTTTACCGATTGTTTGAATGTAGATGATTTTTTTGTTGATATAAAGTGTTGGTCCTGTAAAAATTAAAAAAATAATCGGTAGGTCTAAATTAATGTTAAAATTTTGTACTTTTCCTATTTCTTTTTAACTATGCTTTAATTTTTTGGTAGTGTATAATTAGAAAATAATTTTGGTTAACAGTTTGAATATTTAACCCTTTGCTATGCTCGCATACATGGGTCTATCGAAATTTATCGGTGTGGCCTTTCGTCGCTTACATCTTTTCAGCAAAATTACTAACATGCTGTTTTATCCACTAAAACCTAAAGGTTTGACCTGTGGGTGTGATCGGTTTCTCTATGCCTGTTTTGCTTGATTATTGGTTTACGAGTGCATGTTCCGGTGAAATAGTTTAAAACGCTTTTCGGTCAAAGGATATGAAGTTCTGTAACAATAATAGAGAATATTAAATTTGGATCGACAGATTTTATTATCGCCTTCCAAAATATTAAATGAAAAATGACATTGAAAAACGTCATGGTAACGGACTTTTGCCGGTTCTTTTGTCAGTAATGTTGTTGCCAAATAATTTACATGATTTCAGATTTTGACTCATAACTGCTATTTGAAATTCTTTTTGGAATATACGTTCGTTACCTTCCTTTAATAACTGCAGTTAAAATTGTCAGACTAATGTAATTGTCTAAATGAATTCAATTACTTCCATTCATGAGGCGTGAAAGCCCTTGAAATTATTAGAGAGATGTTAATTGAGAGTACAGTTAGTTTTTTGAGAAAATATTACCGACATGAAACCTCTCAATGTATTCGAGTAATCACCGTAATAATTGGTACCAATATGTATTTTTCGTTACTGGTGGTGGATGGATGGTTCCTTTAAACAGTCTAATCACTTATATCTCAATTTTGAATTTTTTAATGAACACTGGAAGAACAACTGCCGGGTTCTCCTAATAAAATACAAATATGATGATTAACATTTATGATAGTGTCTGCTAAAAAATCATTGATTTAATTTTGGGTAACCTGTTGATTTAAAAGTAAGTCCTGTAGCTATGTATTATAAGCACCTTGATGTAATAGCTTATTCGACTAATTGGCATTTTTTTTTGTTCCAAGTACTCAATCTTACACTGATTGACTTGCCGGGTTTGACGAAGGTGCCAATTGGGGACCAGCCCGCTGACATCGAGCAGCAGATAAAGGCTATGATATTTCAATTTATCCGGCGTGAGTCCTGCCTCATCCTCGCCGTCACTCCAGCTAACACCGATCTAGCCAACAGCGATGCCCTGAAACTTGCCAAAGAAGTGGACCCGCAAGGTATGATTTAAATTATTAGCGTAATCATTAATTATTCTTCGATGTATGTGCTTTTTTATTTACCGTAGTGTGATAAGTGATCTCTTAAGTAAAATATGAGTATTCAGTCTTAGGTTTATATAATTCACGATGTATATTACTTTCACGCGTATTTCAATAGTATGCAATTAGAACAACAAAGATGAGATAACAATCAATATAGTATATAACTTTGGTCAAAATATTAAAAATGTATCTGCATATATAGGTCTCCGGACTATTGGTGTGATCACCAAGTTAGACCTCATGGACGAGGGAACGGACGCGCGAGATGTGTTGGAAAACAAGCTTCTGCCGTTGCGCCGTGGTTACATCGGCGTTGTCAACCGCTCGCAGAAAGACATCGACGGACGAAAGGACATATCCGCCGCGCTCAACGCTGAGAGGAAGTTCTTTCTTAGGTACTAACAGACATTCTTGTGAATTAAAATTTTAAAAGACCTCATAGTAGAAATAAAAAATAACTGTAAAAGAGCACATATTCTTTAAATTATAATTATGCGGCGGGCATCTAATCATCTTTTGTACTAAATAAAAATAAATGAATATCAGCTCCACCGCTTATTTGCTATAAATATTTACCTTAAAAGTACATACACTTTTAACTTAATAAAATTAATCCTGGACAAAGAACAAGTTATTGTTCAGGAATAGTTGATAAAATTTCTAACAATGTTTGATGTGTCCTTTTATGCTCACATACTGAAATACACTTGAACTTGTATGTAACAAACACGATAACTATTACTAGCCACCCTTCGTACCGCCACATCGCGGACCGGCTGGGTACCCCATACCTCCAGCGAGTACTCAACCAGCAGCTGACGAACCACATCCGCGACACGTTGCCTGGTCTTCGTGACAAGCTACAGAAACAGCTACTCGCGCTTGAGAAGGATGTCGAACAGTATAAACACTTTCGCCCCGATGATCCATCCATTAAAACCAAGGCCATGTTGCAGTAAGTTTATACTTACACTAAAATTTTTTTTTTAGCAATATTAAGGTGTTTGTGCGGATTTATACTTAAAAAAAAATCATATTTTCTATAAAAGCCATACTTCATTTACATTGACAAAAATATTACTGTGTAACAGAATGATTCAGCAGCTTCAAACTGAATTTGAAAAGACCATAGAAGGGTCAGGGTCAGCTCAGATCAACACGAACGAGTTGTCTGGTGGTGCGAAGATTAACCGTCTCTTTCACGAGCGATTCCCCTTTGAAATTGTCAAAATGGAGATCGACGAGAAGGAATTACGACGCGAGATAGCTTTTGCTATTCGAAACATACATGGTATTAGGGTACGTATTTATAAAAACATACGAAGCTTGTATGAGAATATGTTAAAATAGAAAAATGATTTTAGTTTAAATCTAGCCTATTTTTTTACATCTTTTACAAGTCTAATACAATTTCTTATTTGTTAAATAGGTGGGTCTATTTACTCCAGATATGGCTTTTGAAGCCATTGTAAAGAAGCAGATCTCACGATTAAAGGAACCATGTTTGAAGTGCGTTGATTTAGTCGTTCAGGAGCTTTCCAATGTAGTTCGCGTTTGTACTGAAAGGGTAAGCGAAGTTATAATTACATTTTAGATACTTCAAGCTCGACAATGTTTTTGGATGTTGCAATCTATGGACAAGCACGTTTTCTACAATTAATTATTATTTTCCTATTAACTCGAGTAATTATTATCCTTAACCGAAATTGAAATAAATTTATCGATAAAGAAGTCTTTCTTATCGATAAAGAAAAAATGTTCAAATTTAAAAGAAATTAATTTTATACAACAGATGTCGCGCTACCCACGACTGCGCGAGGAGACGGAGCGCATCATAATGTCACACGTGCGCTCCCGCGAGCAGCAGTGCAAGGATCAGCTCGTGCTGCTCGTCGACTGCGAGCTCGCATACATGAACACCAACCACGAGGACTTCATTGGTTTTGCAAAGTAATACTTCTGCATCTTTTTATGTTGCGGATTATAATGAGACTGAATGGATTTTACTGTAGCGAATACCGAAAAGTGTGTGGATAGATTAAGTTATTAAAACATTATTGAAAAACTACATTTTAGAATAACTTAAAGTTACACATACATTAAGGCTATGTAGTCAATGTCTTTCGCACTAGACATAGTCTGTATGGCAGGGACCGACACGACTTCAAAGAAAAATTTATATAAGCCTTGGTTTATATTTGTTTTTTTTTTGATAAATTTTCTGCTATACTATTAGTACCCTCTTTTATACTATATATATGCATTTTTACTTAAACAGAAGTACTAAATTTAGCTATTTATGATTAATATGAATGGCAAAAGACATTATGATTTTCTCTTTATGAGTTCTGTATTATCATTAATTATGGCAGTTAGCCACTTACGTAAAGTAATTTTGGCTTGATGTTGTGATTTAGTTTTTATGTCACAGTGTTTAAGTACGGCATTATAAACTGTCACCTTATCGAATATACCAAATCATTGAGGAATGTAGGGGTTTATAGACGGAGGGGGAAAGACATAAATTCTTCATATTATCAATGCTTAATAATCTGGCGATAATGAGACTATTAATAAATACAGTGGTCTTACATTCAGAAACATATAACTATCGATATGGTAAATTTTAACCAAAGTAAAATATTACTGTAACTCCTGCATTTAGTCCTGGTGACTAGGTGGCTAGTTTCTGAAAAAGACGATCGGTTATTGTGATAGCATGTTTTAGAATATTAAAAAAAAAGAATATAGCTATTATCTACATAAATAAACATGATAATAGTAGTGTTTTGTATGGTAACTTTAGTAGACTGCTCATCAAACTGTAATGTTTATACAGTTCTTTATAGAGGAAGAAAGTCATTTCTGTCCTGAAAACATTGTAATTGTTTGAAATGAAAAGAAAACGCATTATTTTAAAATGTACATTTTTGCAGTGCTCAAAATCAGTCGGAAAATGCTGTGAAATCTGGACATCGTACTCTAGGTAATCAGGTCATTAGGAAGGGATACATGTGTATACACAACCTGGGGATTATGAAAGGTAAATTGCCATTTTCTTAACAATCCTCAATTATAATTATATATGTACACATATTATATATAATTAAACAGTGAATTAACTACAAAAATGACATACACTGACATACACTATGTTGATGGTATATAACATCCATGTTGTAGTAGATAAATTACATATTGCACGTTTGCTACTACTAAATCGAACGTCTAATGTACCATTATTTTAGGTGGGTCCCGTGATTACTGGTTCGTACTGACTTCGGAAAGCATCTCATGGTACAAGGATGAGGAAGAGCGCGAGAAGAAATACATGCTGCCACTGGACGGCCTGAAGTTGCGAGACCTAGAGCAAGGCTTCATGTCACGCAGACACATGTTTGCGCTCTTTAACCCTGAGGGCAGGAATGTCTATAAGGTAGTGTATTTTTTTTCTAGTGTTATTTTATTATCTAATTGTCATGTTGTGAAATATAAGGTTTGTGTTTAGTAGTCAATAAAAATACGCATAAGTATTTTTGCTATCAGTACCTAAAGTTTAAACTCTCCATTCATTTAAATAAAAGGGTGTATCTATTACATATGTCTGAACAGATTCTTGCCAAGAATTTTTTCGTTAAGAGGATATCCAGTTTCTTTTCATCCACATTAGTGATTATTATATTACAGGACTACAAGCAGTTGGAGTTGTCATGTGAGACCCAAGATGACGTCGATTCCTGGAAGGCGTCGTTCTTAAGAGCCGGTGTTTATCCCGAGAAGACATCAGAAGCTGCTAATGGAGAAGAGGTAAATCCCTTTTTTAATAAACTGATTTTACTTTTCAAGCTATTTTTTCTTTATATTTATTCAAAATTAATGCCTCTTTACGAATATTATACTTATACATTTTTAATAATAATTTGGCATTTAATATTATAATCTATGTAACAAGACATGCATATATAGTTACCTTTTAGTTTACATTAATGTGTTGTTCTGTTATGCTATACAGGGCGAAGGAAATGAGGTTTGTCATTGTAGGCTTCTAAATAAATGTTTTAAATAATTTAGACAATAATATAAATGTTGATTTTTGCTTTCGCGATGAATTTCAAGTATCGTTAATTAAGTACAAAACTTGAAATACATAATCATTTCTGTGGCTTGAAGATTGATAAGTGCTAACTAGCGTATCATTTTTAATGTGACTCATTATCTCACGCATTGTATTCTACACGCTAACATCTAGTTTTTTAAGGTCACATAAAATTTTGTATGAGCAGGAATATGCATTTTTTAAAGGAATATTCAAGGTTTTTTAATTTTGTTAGAATTTTGTTTTTTACTTTTTTTATTTTTTTTAGTTATTTCTACCTCTTGGGTTGGCTGAAAGTAAAAAAGTAAGTGATTAGTATTTCAGAGCTTGTTTGCTGGTGTTGAAAAGGCCTAGGGGTGATTTTTAAGTAAGTTGAGGCTAAGTTCACGATAGATTAAATTGCATGAGCAATTTACTTAATTGGCTAGATCTTCTAGGAGATAAAGTACATAGAGTTGTGAAAGCTTTGTCAAGCCTTGTAAATTCATTCCCGCTCATATAACATTTTGGTTTTCGGTGTGTCTGGTTAGATCTGCTTACATTGCATCTCTGGATTTCGGTAAGTAAATTTAACAAACTAAATATATTAACAATAGCATTACTCAATAACACTAGATATTAGCGTGTAGTAATACTTTTATTCGAAGCTTCTCAAGTAATTTTTTTAAAATTTTTAACAAATGATAATAAATCAAACAAATAACACTGTTCTAACTACCGAACGTTTAAGCATGATGCGTTTTAGCAGAAGTTTAATTTTACAGTTCATCGTTCGTTTAAGAGTTTATTTAAATATTTTGTAAATTGATACAAAATTGTCGCCTTTCATTTTTATTTTAATTACATTGCGTAAATTTTATTGGTTGTGAATGTAATTCATTTGCTATTGTGGACTAGACATCGACCGTTTTGATATTTGTGCAAAATGTTCCATACTTGTTTTATTTAGTGTGTAAATTCACGCCAAGTCTCATTTGGTCGAATTCTAGTTGTACGCAATTAAAGTCGTAGAATGTTATTCGTTTAGATGATGCTCATATTTATTTATGTAAAAACAAACACAATGACAATTTAAACACATGTGTACGTACATATTTGACAATAACGCGTAATATACATATATTACGCGTTCCGCCTATTTTTCGTACAATTAAGTAATCGAACAATTTTAATTTGTAATTTTGTATAATGTTTGTAAGTTTATGATGTATTTTAGGATAAATATAAATTTTCAATATTCGCGCAATCAATTATAGCTAAATTTATATTAGGTAATAAGTTTTATTTTTACATTTTATCTTCTTTATAAAAAAAAGTAAATGACTAATTCAGTAACTGATGGACTTGAAAGATTTTAGAAAAAGTATATATTAATATAACTCAATAAATACTCAAACAACACGTTCAACTTTTTTAAATAAAAATTGTATCAATTGTATTATCGACGATACCTTTTCATTTACAGAACTCAGATAGCGCGGGCTCCAGCAGCATGGACCCGCAACTGGAGCGGCAGGTGGAAACCATCCGGAATCTGGTGGACTCATATATGCGTATTGTGACGAAGACCACGCGTGATCTGGTACCCAAGACTATTATGATGATGATCATTAACAACGCCAAAGATTTTATAAATGGGGAACTGCTCGCCCATTTGTATGCCTCTGGTGATCAGGTAATATATAGAACCCATTTTTGAATACATTAAAATTATAAGTATTTCGATCAAAGTCTACTTTAAGTAAATGTTGTTCAAATTGAAGTCTCAAATGATGGAAGAATCGCCGGAAGAGGCCCAAAAGCGCGAGGAGATGCTACGCATGTATCACGCTTGCAAGGAGGCGCTGCGCATCATTGGTGACGTGTCGATGGCCACCGTCAGTACGCCAGTACCGCCGCCTGTGAAGAATGATTGGCTTGAAAGTCGTTTAGACTCCAACCCACGTCTCTCACCACCTTCTCCCGGCGGACCGCGACGTGCCGCACCTGCTCAGCAAAGTACGTACACGTTAGCAGTTAAGGTAATACATGAGCCTCGAATTACGCGTTTTATTTATATTTATTTAACCAGTTAAGTACGATCGACGTATATACATGTCAATTTAAGTTCGTACTGCAAAATTTTGTAGACGTGTATATTCAAGGTGTAAAATGGATGCATGGATGTGTATTTCAAAATTCTAAATATTTCGTAAAATTTATAACAGGTTTCTTTACTCTGTATTTAACGTGTAATTATGCCTTCTGTGATATTTTTAAAAGTGATGTTTTATAGATCTTGGACTTAAAAAAAATCGGTCATTTAAACAATGTAGAATTAATTTCTTTGTATCAAAGTTCGTTTGATTAATTGGTTTTCGCTTTTACTAAATGACTGATCCAATCTTGCACTTAAGTTGCAGTTTTGAATTATTTAATATCAGTAAGAAGTTTAAATTATTTTGTCATCATTAATAATCAAATTATATAAATGTTTATATGTCAGAGCGCTCACTAGTTGACCTAATTAAATATTAAGTTGAAGTTTGCTATGAGTATTTATTAATTTTCTCAATATATTTTAACGATTGTCCACTTTAGGGCAAATTAATGACGAATAAATGATGTTCAGGTTCGTTGGGTCAGCGCGGCGCGCCGCCACCACCGGGCGCCGGCGCTGGCCGCCCAGCCCCGCCACTGCCCTCGCGCCCCGGCGGTGCTGCGCCCCCTCCGCCGGCTGGCCGTCCCACGCCCTCTCAGGGTCTTCCCGCACCACTCATACCCACGTAAGTATTACACACATACATCTTCGTATACATATTAACAAATGTTTACGCACACATTCACGATACTCAGATAATAAAAAACAACGATACATGTGACGATGAGATGAAAACGCCACAGGTGAACTGTTTTTGGATTTTTAGTCTTCCATAAAAAAAAAAACAAGAAATGTTCAATATAAACATATTGATTTCCAACTTATTTAAAATTCACAATCATCTTTGTAAAAACTTTTTGGAGCGTGTTTTTGCTGACCCTATATGCAGACTGACATTTAATACTCTGAAAAAAAAGAGCAAAAGGGCTAATCATTTTAACTGCTTCGAATTAAAAGGCATAAAAGCTATAAATTTATGTGAATATTTAACAGTACAAGTAATAAACAAGTGGAACACTATTCAGACACCCTCTAGCAGTGTTATAAGCGTATATATTTAAACGAAACAGATTTAATATATTTAGTGTGGGTTTAGTAGAAAGGCATTATATTGCTTTGTGTCGACGCTTTACAACCTCAAGCATGCTCTGATCAGGCTCTCTGAGGCGTCAAAACATACCAGCCGAATCTAACAGATACAATGCTGAAAATATATATTCCAGACCTATATTGGTGATTAAGTAGACGACTTTCGTAATGCGTAAGGTTTTGTTTGTTTAAAATGTTCATTCATGGTGTTATATCATTCTAATGAAGAGACGAAATCTGCCTATGTCACGATAATAGGAAAAGTGCATGTATTTGGCGCGCATGGTGTGTTGCCATAGCACATAGTCTATGTACGTACGTATCTCCGTTATGGAAGTAATGGTATTTCTCTTATACAATGTGAATGTGTTAATTGTTGTTATGATTTCGTCTGCAAATTTTGGTGCTTATTGTGTTTGTTTTTGTCGATAGACGAGTCAAAGTTTAAAATGTTAACTACTTCCATTTCCGTTTTTTTTTTTATTAAAAGGCGTTTTGTTAACTAACTATGTCACTTAAGCTTTTCTGCTTTAAAAATTTAATATATTGGGTGATGTAACAGCCATAATATCATGTAGTTTAATATGGACTTTGTTTCACATAGTTGTAATTAATATAAATATAAAGGGAAATTGTGGTTTCATGAAAGGCTTCTTAATAACAAATCTTTTCATTGATCATATGCATTGTGTATCTTTTTATTATAAAATTAAAAATAAAAGTTTCATTAACTTTAAAATTGCAAACGATGAGTGTGTGGTTGTTTTCGCAGACGGCGCTAAGCGGCTGCATCGGCGCGCCCCTAACTAACATAAGTTACATTTATATCGAAGGTACTAACTCTTTGCGCACGTTAACTTAGTACAGTTCAATATAGCTCTTATTTAATCGCTTACTTCATCAACACTGCCGTTGTACTGTCCTAACAATAAGCAAATTATTTTTACATATCAGTTACAAAGTATGACATATCCAACCCAAAATATTTTTTTTAATTACTTGCTCCATAGCGTTGTTAATTATTTAATTTTAATTTATATTTTTTACTGTATTAAGTTAGATTTAAAAAAGTTACAAATATTTACAAACATATGTCATTTACAACATATTAATCATATTTAAACTATGAATCGTGAATGTAAGATGCTTCCAAAAAGTGTATTAATTTTAATGAAAGTAGGTATTAGAGTCTAGGAATGATGTCCTACAATTTTACTTATAGGCATTCTGTTTTCAATTAAATATTTAATGACTGCCCAAAAATGTCATGATTTTGCAAGAAAGTGTATCACAAAAAAAACAAAGTATCACAAGCTATTATTCACAAATAAAGCGATGTAGTGGATTCATCAGAAAAAAAATATTGTTATGTATTTTTTCAATATTATTTTTTGTTTTGTACATTTTCTTACAATTTTTATTTCATTTACGGGCATTGTATTAAGCGCAAATGTAAAAGTGAATTTACAAATAGAAAGCACTGTTTGCATGTTTTAAGCTATGATGTATGTGTGTGATCTTCGGTATATAATAACTATCTCTATTATGTGTATTGTTTTTATGTTTTTAATTGAATTAATTAATAGTCTTATTTTCTGATGTTATGATACATTAATTTATCAATTATATTAGTAGATATTGTGGTAATAATAAATTCACAGTTGCCCTGTAAAAGGTTTTCCTGAATGTCTTTGGTGAAAATTATGGCAGTTACATTACTCAATTATTTTTACAGAGAAGCTGTGAGATAAAAGACGAACAAAACAATTGGTTCAGAGATTCGAAAAAAAATATGATAAGTGCACATGCTTGAAATAATTCACGTAGATGTTAAATTAAAAGGAATCCAAAACTTAATAGGCGGCCGGGAAGTGGCGGGGCTGCGGCAGCTATGGGTCAGCTGCCGCCACACATGCGGCAGCAGATCAATCAGGCGGTCGGTCAAGCCGTCACCAACGCGGCTATCAACGAACTCAGCTCGGCCTTCGCGAGATTCAAGTAAACACATGAGTGTGCCCTACACTAAACAACATAATTAATCATAATTGTGTTAATATAATCTTTTACTGTTAGCATTATTATGCAATTGTTAACTAGCGTGCGCACCGCATTGATTTGTGTAACGTATATGTACCGCAAGTGACACGACGTGCGCGTGTCACTTACACAATAAATGAAAATGCTACCAGTTACGCACACTCCGCAAGTTATGTGTTTTTGACCTCTTTGTTTTTCATAAGTTTTGTCAATTTGTTTAACGTCTATAGATGTCGAACCTTTTTTAATAATGAATTGTCTTAACCTGTATTTTCCCTTTTTACTAAATTTTGTGTGACGTCAGCTTAATGTTTACGTTTCTAACTTACAAAAATAATGCTTTTTAAATATTGAGCCACATTCAAAGACACTATTGTTTTTACTTAAAATGTGTTATACAAATTATATATTAAAAAGGTTACGTTGATAAAATGTATGGTTTAATGTAATAACATGAGTACGTATGTAAATTTCTCTTTTTTTGTACTCTAGATAAATAATGAATTAGTTATTGCGGATATTTATTTCTCGAATAATAAGAAATGTTTTTTTTTGTGATAATAGTTCAATGTTACCATAGCGTAATTAAATTTATATCCATATCAGATACACGCAATAATCTGTTTTGTTCAAATTATACGAAGAAGATCACACATGGTTTGTGAGAAACAAACAGTGCTTTATTTTATATTTTAACATCACACTATGCATACGCTCATGACTGTTTTTTGTTAATCAGACAATTATTTAAACGATTACCAACGACTATAGTTTCAATATAATGTACTATTAATTATATAATTATTATACAGCGTTAGATTATTATTTTAAACATTACGAAAAGTGGATTGTCAAGGAATTTAAACTTTAATACGTAGAAATTAGGCATTGTCGAATAAACTCAGTATTAACTTAAAATATTATATGCGTAACACGTTTGAAAAAGTATAGTAATAAAATTAAACGTTGTGATTGTTTTTTCAAAATACTTTAGTCCCGTAGATTTGTATTACTCTTCCGGGATGTTTCCGATTGGTTGAAAAATTTTCAATCGTTTTACAAGGTCCGTATTTAATTCGTGCATAACGGATGTTCAGGTACCGTAATTTTCTTAGGTGTTTATTGATGTTCACGCTACGTTGTCAGGAATTCAGGATGTTGTTGTTGATGTTTATGCACTTTACAGTAGTGTTAGCTTGAGTCGCGACTTTACACTTCGATGTCTAGGTGTTCCGATAGCCTAAACTTGATAAAAGTAATATGCATCTAGTACGCCTATCGCCGATCTCATATTATAACATGTTTACTCCCAAGTGATTAAAGCTTTTATAGTATCATGTGTAATAATAATAATCTAATCAATGTAATCGAAGAGTTCTAACTGCATGATTTTATCAATAGTGTTCTGAATTAAAAATGTTTGAGGGATAAATTAAATTGTACTTATAATGTGTAAAGACCAAAGGCGTTGTCCCTAAATTGTTGCCGTTAGCAATATCTTTGGTCAATTACTAGATTCATTCAATGATTACACTATATAGTACGATATTAAATTATATTTTTATCAATGCACTTTGAATATTTTCTTTCGCCATAAAAGAATCTCCTACAAATTATACCCTTTATCTTAATATTAGTGGAACACACTAAATTTCGGATTTCATTATGATGATAAAATTTTGGTTCATCTGTAATTAAACAGATATTGTATATTACAAATGCTAACACTATGAAATTTATTGAAAAAGCCGAGTTCCTAATATTTAACGATTTCATCGTCTCAACTCTATATGCATGACTTACAATGTTAAAATAAAAAGTTATTCATCTAACGTTTTGCTCTCCTTCTCTTGTTAATAAATAGCATTAGTATTGTCGAATAAAAATAGGCAGAAATTGTTGGATTTGATATAGTTTATGAAGATTGTTAATCTTATGCTGTGTAAATAGAGTAATTAAACGCTATATGTGTAATGAAATGTTTGATTTATTCCAGTAGATTCTCAATTATTTGAACATATTGGTTTGTGACCCCTTAACAGTTTTATTTTTAAGAAATGTACCTATGGATATATCATTAGGTAAGCTGAATCTGGTTCAATGTAAAATTTGTTTAAATAAGATTTATAGTATTAGACTTCGAGATATTAGTATGGTGTTTACCGCCTTTATGTATTTAACTATAAATCTTGTTTAGTTTAACGTTTGCATGTAAGCGTAGTTTAGCAAGTTTGTACTGAATAATCTATCGTAAAATCTGCGAAAATGTTATACCGTCTAAAATATTGTTTTAGGCTTTTAATTTTAAAGCATTTCGTTCCACTATAACTCTTGTCATCATTCTATGATTTTCGATTACATTTAACTATTTTATATATCATTACAATTATTAGTTTCAGCCAGTTGCTACTTATAATCGATTTTCAAGCATGCTCTAATAGTGTGGCTTTATTACAAAGCTTTGCTTTTTCAATTGTAATTTTATCCACTCTAAATTAACTGTTAGCATTATTATTTGAGCACGGACAATAGTTGTTTGCAACGTAAAAATTATATGGCAGGTATTTTCGAATCGAACGTGTAGTTTCATTTCATAATGTATACGTAACTTAATAATCTGCCATATACTTTATGCGTTCACTTGTTAAAAATATTTTGATAATCAATTGGAGTAATGCTAATCAAATATTTTATTTTTCTACCTCTAGCCGACCTTTCCCGAATGCCCCACCAAAGTTGCCAGAACGACCGCAAAACGGACGGCCATTTTGAACGCGCCCGAACTTTGCCGCTATTTTGTGATAAAATATATTGTAAATATATTTTCTATTCTCCTACATTGTCAAGTAGTAATATTTTATAAATAGTCAATAGTGGAACGTTTATTTTTTGCTCGATAGTGCAAAAAATGTGAATTAGGTATTATCTACAAATGTTAATTGTTTAGGTTCCTCTTTTCAAGGCATTTCCACCTAACTGTAATTTTAACAAATTAATTGTATATTATAATTATGAGGCTGTAAACTATTGAAAGTATATCTTATCTTTGACAACGATATTTAAAATCTTGAAATTATGTTCTTATTACGATCGATTAATTTTAAAATTAATAAAATGTGTGTATGAAAGGTTTATTTATATATATAATAATTGATGAAAATAAGTAGTGATTAGAAATATCTCAGTGATAACGTAATGTAGTTTAATTTATAAATGTTATAAAACATTTTGTTCACATTTTCTCTTTCCTGCAAGATGACAATGTATTTGTACGTGAAAACGTTATAGAATTTCTTAATAGTAAGTAATAAAATTCAAATCAAAAATGTATAACTAGTTAGCCATTTAAAGTTGCTGACGTTTAAAACACAATCTTGATTTTCAAATTTGCACGTAAAATTTCTATACTCACGATTTCGATATATAAGTGTTAGTTTTGAATGTTCAATCAAAAAAGTTATTGTGAGTTTATGTAGAGATAATGTAATGACTACTTATTGCTATGGAATATTTAAATAAATGTTTTCCGTGATGAATATAGTCATGGATTAAAATTATATTCTATCGATTTCACCTAAAATTGAAGTATATATTTTTAAAAGTAGTAAGCGATATTTAATTTTTAATAGCGCAGAAGTTATTCAAAAAGTAGACAATGTATGTTAATTTTGTTGAGAGATACACAACGATGAAGTTAATTATTTTACAATGTATGAATAATATAATATTACAAGACGCTTTTGTAATTTATGTTGCAATATATATATTTCCCGATGTGTGAACACAGAATTTTTTTAAAATTGTATTTGTTAATTTTTAACTAGAATTTGGGAGTCGGCAACTATCTTAGGAATTATGGTTAATTTAGATTTAAGTAACTGCTGAGTGACTAGTCATAAGGTATTTTTATTTTAAACGGTTTTCTATTCATTTGCTGAATATTCTATTGAGTTATACTACTTGACTATTGACATCTCAAAAGCTCTTGTTTGTTCTACATACATTCCCTTCGGTTTTATTTCTTGTTCGCACGCCAGGCACAGCAAATCATGTATATATGTATGTAAAAATGCTGTATGAACCTATTTTTAATTTGTGTATTAATGTAAAATGTTGTAATAAATGTGTATATAATATCCATATCGCAGATGTTATTGTAATCCACGTATATTTTATTTTTTGTCCTGGGGTTTACACACAAATAACCAGTGAGTTTCAGGAAACGGTATTTAGTGTATGTGTTGATATATAATCCACTACATTTGGCAAGATCCATTCACTTAATGAAGTTACATTGTATTTAATTGATGAGGAAAACAATGGAAATAGAATAAAATGAAAAATAATAGCGTGATCAGGTGGTAATGTAAAAGTTCTGTATGATTGATTGCTCAGAATGTCTTAGGGATGAGCAGGTAGGGTTTACTCAGCCATAAAGAATAATCATTTGTTAAGCAACTTGCCGCTTTTTGTGACTTATATCAATTACTTAAAGAGTTTTAATTTTTTACATTATACTGTTTACTACACTATTGTTTATTATATTACAATAAACTAATTTCTATAGTCCAATATTTTACGGGCACGCCCATTGCACATAGAAGACAAAAACATCGGCCATTATTACAATTTAATGAAGAGAAAGCCATTAGGAGGTGGGACTTGATTAAATCGTCGGCCAGTAATTGTCGGTTTGCGGCGCCCTCTGTTGCAGCTACGGGGGCCTAATCGCATGACCACGTTTCTCATTACGCGTGATTGTTATATCAATCATTTCCACTATCAAATTATTCAGTGGCCGCGGTAATTCTATCGCCTTCGTATCTAAAACATAATGACTGTCGAGAAGGCCAGAACGGAACGGAAATATTCGACTGCACTTAGTCTCGGTTTGTTACTCCACTGATTGTAATTCATACACCATTACTGAAACAAAATTGGAGACAAAATTTTTGTGATGTTTCTTTTCTTGGTTTTATCTTTTGATAACGTTTCTTGAACATTTTAATAACTTATTTGAGCATAATTCCAAAAATGGATTCAAAAATCGTTGTATCTATTTATTTATCACAATGTCGTTTGCTAACGAAAAGAAGTACTACGATTCATTTCAATCATTTGGTAGACAGTTTCCATAATATAGAAAGTTTTATTGTGTTAGTTTTATTGTGAAAATATTTAATAAATATCAAGTCATACAGGAATTATTAAATTGAAATTTTAAATATAAGTGTAATATGGAAAAAAATTATATGCATTTTCTTTATTATTTTTTTTCTTATAAATGCTATAAGTCTATCCGCAATTTTGGTTCAAAGGTGTTATCAAATTTACGAGTACAGTTATGCAATGATTGTTCCGACAGTTACAAATTGTTCTGTTTTTGGGTTTACATACATAAATAAATAATATTTTTTATATCATAATAAGGTTAAAATTCTATAGCAGTGCTTAACCAGTTCGAGTGCCACTATGGTGCAGTGGGTTACTAGCTTGACTTGTAACGTGGAGGTTCCGGACTCCTTTCCGGGCCTTGGAAGTTGAGGAGTCTGGATATTATAGGTATTTTCGTATCCGCCTGGCTAGCTACCACCCTCACTGTCAATCTGCCGCCTTAACAGCGTTGTTGTGTGCGAACGATCATTTCATGTGAGAGCCAGAAGTATTCTGAGCGAACACGCTTTGTACTTAACATCAGGTGCAATCGACCCAAGTGTTAGCCGATAACCGATAAAAAAATGTACTTAGTTGGACTTTCACTAGAAAATCAAAGATTGCATTGCCGAAGGCTAAATACGAGTAATATTTGTGCTTTGTTGTTAACAGATGGCGGTGTGTGTTTATATGTAAAGTAATGCAATGAAATTGTCATAAGATGGGACTGGTAGTTTATTTTATATAATTAAGAACTTCGTTCTACAATATAGCGTGGAATGGCAAAAAACTGGTGAAAAACAAGTATCATCGCTGGCATAGGATGATTTTATCTTCGCAAAATAGGTTCTTTTTATGATTTGTGGGATAATTAAAAATTACCGGTGTATCCTAGAAGTAAGTGTTCAATATGGTATACCTTTACAAAATATCATACAACCTGACCCAGTGAACATTGTACCGCCTAACAGTAGTCCATAAACGTCGTGTTACCTTTTCTCTGAACTTCGTTTGTTAAGTCGTCAACTATTATAAATTTCATAGGATTTTCTCATTGTATTACGTTCACAAAGTCTTAAAATTGAGATTTTTGCAATAGCGTCATTTACTGGTAATTTGTGATTTGTGCAAACTATACTTAATTCGATGGGAATGGGAATGTATTATTTTTCTATGAAAAAAAGCCCTATCCATAGACATAATTTTTAATAATTTATTACATTTGAGATAATTCAGTACAAGGAAAATGTTTATACACACTATCCCACGGGAACTCTTCATTTTACATTTGTATTATTTGTAATAAACTATGATTGATTACTTTAATATCGCAGTAAATTATGTTTTATGTTGAATCTACTTACTTTCTAAAATTTTAGTTTTTCGAAAAGTTTTAAAAAAATATTTTTATTTTATTTTAAAATTGATTGAAATGAAACAAAAGAATATATCTACAACTATAAGGACTGAATAAAGTTATTTAAAGTCACTAATAATTACAACTTTTACATGTGACTTCGTATAATTAAAGAAAATTACTGAAAAAAAAAAACTTAGAAATAACGAATTCTCCATTTTAATACAGAACACTGCGTTTCCGTCATTAATTATACGAAACTCGGTATCTCTAATATGCGTGTTAAAGTCAGTAAGTAGATATTATAAAGCATTTGCCTAATTTAATTGGCAATAGGCGAGTTCCCACAAGCCAAAAGCCGCCCTCGCACGTTACGCGCCCTGAATTTTCCCAACGATTAACATGCGAGGTTCTTAGGTAATAATTATAGGTGTAGCGACACAGCTCGCCCTATGTCTGTTCAATCAAATCAGTTGTGGACATTTTCCTATCTTTCCACTACTTTGCTGATGTTAACAATTGTAACTAACGTTTTAAAACCATAAATTACAATTACTGGCAACTAGACGCACGATTCGTTTAAGTGAATGTGTGCCTATCTAAATCTTTAAATTTGTTAACTCGTAATAATCTATTTATAATGAATGTAATGGTTTCTCTGCTTTTTTATGTTACTGCGCAAAATTTTATAGATAAGTTCGGTTTTAAAGGTTTTTTTTCTTGGAAAGAGAGTTTTGAAAAATGGGAAAGTATGTTACATACCTATTAATTTTTGTACAAATTTTGTGTTATTTTGACTTTTTTCACAATCATAAATTCAAATCAATTTCAAAATCTTAATAGGTTGCAGAAGTTTTTCCGTTTTAGGGTAGAGTGCGAATGGAATTATCAGTTTTGTCAAGGTATGTTTTGCGTCAGTAGGGGGGAACAGTATTGTAGTCTCAATTAGTTGTAGTACTTGTTCTCAGCATAAAAAATATGTTTGATTCAATACAATATTGTTTTTAAAAAAGAATTATTTACAATGAAAGGGCAATGACAACTCAGATCATGACTATAATTTAAAATTAAAGTGTGAAAGGTATTCGAATTCGTGGTGGTTTGTTCATGCGGCACCTGCGACTTGAAATAATCGCCACCTGTCTGTAACCACCTTCAAATATAATCAATAGTGTCTGAAAAGCAGCAATTAATGAATACAAGGTACATTCATAACTTTTTTTGTTGTTTTCTATATCGTCTATGTCTTGAGTTTACCTTGTCTATTTAAAACATAAACAAACATAAAATAAAATTTTAAACACATTATTCGTTTGCGCTGTTACGATTAGACTTCACTTTGCTTAAATAAAATGAGGTAGTTCTACGATGTTCTGTCACTGTCTTTTTGTGTGTATCGAAATATATTTTTTTTTATTATAACATTGTAATAAATTAATCGATTTAAATTTTAAAATATTTACATTACACGAACATTGTTCTATTAATATACATATAATAAACTTTTATTAATTTATAAAAATTGATTTGCAAAAATAAGATAGAATAGATATAAATTATAATTAGAATAGTACCATCTAGTTGTGTGTGTCTTAAAAATAAATCGCGAAAGCGGGAATATTCTA
>DWQX01000136.1:0-59055 GCA_018245475.1 Pharmacophagus antenor
GCCGCCAACTTCTGAGGAGCCGGCGACGAAGAGCATCTCTCAGACGTTCCGTCTCCTCCGGGCATAGCTCCACGCCTCGCGCGCGCCACTGACCTCCACCGATAGACCGAGGCCAAAACTTCGACCTCGAGGTCCCATGGCGGAGTTCCCGCCATTATGCAGGCCGCCTAGTAGGAGAAGGTGCGATACGCTCTGGCGCATCTCGTTGCCATGACCCGCTGCGGCCTCCGCAGCAGAGTCCTGTTGCGGGCATTGAGGTCGCCCACTCATATGGGTGCGGCATACAGCGCCATAGACCGCACCACCCTCGCAAACGATCTCGGAAACTCGTGATCACGCCCATTTTTATAAACCCTCATACTTGTTAATATACTCGCACAAAACAATATTAAAAGAGATTACATATTATCTATACATATCAATATCAAAGTCCTAAATTATTCACTGACTGACTGACCTAAATATCAATTAACAACCTAAATAGCTACTCCTAAGCACATGGAATTTAGAATGTGTTTTAGGTATCGGCTAATAAGAAGAAGTGTTGTTTGAAATTCAACCCTTAAATTGGGGAAAGGGACTGTACAAGTTTCAAATATTTTTAATTTACGTGTTAATGGATTAAATATTTGATACACGTACAGGAGAGGGATTAATCTTAATTTAAAAGAGT
Source organism: Pharmacophagus antenor (assembly GCA_018245475.1). Classification (NCBI taxonomy): domain Eukaryota; kingdom Metazoa; phylum Arthropoda; class Insecta; order Lepidoptera; family Papilionidae; genus Pharmacophagus; species Pharmacophagus antenor. The sequence continues at coordinate 674 of DWQX01000136.1, forward strand.
TACCACGCCCAAAGAAGCGAGCGGGTGACACAGCTAAATATATATAAACCATATATTTATTATTATTTTTTTTTAATTTATCATTTATCAGTGGCGGTACTTTCATCAAAGATCCAAAGCGCGGCATACCCCTTTGAACAATATAGTGCACCAAATTAATAAATTATATTTGCTACCAAGTCCTGAACATGACCGTACAGAGATAAAATAATGATATAATCACGTCTTACATTAATATTTTAAGTAGACAAGTAATTAAGAGCTCAGGCATGCCCGCAGGCACGCCCCTGGTATGTATAGTTAATAATTAAAACAAAAATAATCTTAAAAAATGTTCCAATTAACATCTGTAAACAGACAAATATCACCGTTTATTTTTACATCATAAATGGCTGCATTTCTTCCTATTAAAAACCAGTTTTAACACGAATCGATTGTTTAGCCGACGAGGAAATACGATTTTGTATTTTTATGAAAAATAATTTGAAAAGAGCAAAAAATTGGTAAAAATTATACTTTAACCTATTTTTGACTAATGATTGAGGCGAATTGTTTGTCTTTCTAATGACTCTGTTTTTACTATTTCATCTATAATATTTGAATATTTAATGTTATTAAACTTGTATTGAATCTTAGACTAGACTGACAGGCAGCAAGTCGATTGACATTATAAAATTATTAAGCTACTTAAATTCTAGGGAATATTCTAAGAAGATTTAATAATAAATTAATCTAAGACTTTAACTAGATTTTATCACTTTTCGAATCGAAGACTTTGTGGCGATAACAATCAAGAGCTAAGCTAAGAGTCCATGGATGTTTCCAAGTGAAGAGCTACGAGTACCAAGCATTGTTCCGGAGTGTGTTATATGCAAAGAATCTATGTAAAAAAGCATTCTCGAAAAATAATTATGAATAAATCAAAAATTCATATTACGTAAACGACGTCTGTCAAGGATAGTCTTTTACACGTTCATTTTCTACACATTGTAAATTAAATTTCAAACGAAATTATTTTAATGTTACTTGCACGTGAATATTTAACTATATAGTCTTTTTATAACATCAACCCAAGTCTTATAAACAATAATTTCTAATAGAAATTTTAAAAAGAATGCTCTGTATTTTATAATATATCGAAAAACATCGGAAACAATATCGAGTCGAAACAATTTCATCAGCACTTAGATCAATATAATCACCGTTTAAAAGTAAACATTAATATTAAAAATTTTTAAAAAATGTAACTCTAGTTATTACTAATGCCACTATCTAGTAAAAATGTTACGGAAACAATGGACCATACTTTATAATTTTCATTTAATTCAAACGATTTTTTTTTCTTTCTGTAAATCACACAACAAAGTAAATGTTGTTCCAAAAATAAATTTCATATTACGAGATGAAATTTAACCAGAATTTAAAACCAAAAAAAAATAACCTCTTGTTCCTTTTGGTAATAAAAATATTTTTATTTCACGCTTGTTGCGATGAAAATTTTTATTTTGGAAAAAATGTTACCGCTAAAATAAATAAATAGAAATGAGTCCTCGTTTAATGGGATACAATTAAGAGATATAATACCGGCCGAGCTTTCTCTGAAACGTTTTAATAAATGTTTTATAAAATTTCCTCAACAAATGATTTAAGGCCTTTTTGACGAATGTAAAATAAATATGAAAAGGTTAAACTACCGGATAGTACATATTTCGTTAAATATTTTGCAATGAACATTATCTGGTTACAGGTTCAAAGTACATTAAAATCTATTGCAGACATATTGTACTTTTTAATGGACGATATAGAAGAAATTCTGGAACTTTCCAGAATGGACCGATTTTGTTAGTTGTTTTTGGTTGAAAAAAGTTACCTCGATGCTGGTCGGAGTAAAAAAAACTTTCAATCAAATATGATATGTTACCAATTAGGATTGTTTGATTGCGTATCTATTACAGTTTCTGTTAAAATTCCCTTTTTTTATTAATCTTCATTTCGATTTTTTTATGAAAAAATGTTATTGTTAATAAAAAATGTTATGTTATTACGCATTTATCTTTAATTATAAGGAATAACAGATCGTAATACGGATTTTGCATCAGAACATCGACCCCTTTTGCAATTGCCTAATAGCACTAGCAAAATTCAACAGGAAGAGATTACTCCTCATGTAGTCGCTATCTAGCAAAAAGTTTGCAATAAATCATCTTGAGGAATCGCCTTTTTGTCCATTTCATACCGAATTGCCTTAGTTATTGCTTCAGTTACCACTCACTTGTTGTTAAGTGACATTGTCGCGGTATTTATTAACGCCGGCGCTCTAGCGATTAAAATTAACAAAAGTGATTAATTTAGTTAATTGTCATACGCCGTGTCACCATGACTATTGACGGTATAGTCTTTATAGGATGTTATTTATAAAACTATTAAAGTCGGTTTCATCGGATTGTTCGAAAACAATGCAAGCTGATGATATAAATATTAAGAGTTAATTAAAATGAAAAGACATTGCACTTATTTCTCCGTGTAAACGTGCATTTAATATGCTTTCGGATTGGTATATTTAAATTTATAATTAACTCTGCTATCTCTCTGGTAAGGGATTCACGGTTAAATGCAGTGGCGGTACCACCATACAAGCCCAAAAGCCCGGCGTAACCCATTTAAGCAATATAGTGCACTAAAATTAATAAATCATAATTGCTTCGAAATCTCGACACGACCAAATAAAATTGAAAACTCACCTCATGTATTAATATTTTTTTTTATGTAGAAGCGTTATTAGCGCTCGGGCTTGTCCTGCGGGTACGCCAGTGTAAATGACTATGATATACCTATAACATAAGTATTCCCTTCAATTAAACATGAATGTATTTAAACGTGAGCATTTAAATTAATGGACGCCGATCACTTTTACTTTACTCTATAGCAATAATACTTGAGTAAGGTCAACGATCCATACCCTGTATATTTTTGTTCTTGATTTCGGCAATTAGATTTATGTAACGGGCAAAAATATTGTGAATTATTTATTTATTTATAAATTTAATAAAGTTTTGTTAGTAAAATTAATTTTATTTTTATTTATTGTTAAAAAAATTAGGCAAATTTAAACGTTTTCAAATGTACGTTCTTTCTCAAATTCAAGGCTAATACGAGGCTGCAATGGCGATGATGCCAACCCGCGCCTGTTCGATTTTCATCGTGGCTTTTCAAATTTGTTATTAAAAAATATTTGGTGAATTCTAATGAAATCAGCGAGTAAAAATATTTACTGTTTGTAAAAAAATAGTTTTAGTATTATTTAGTACTTTAAGTTTAAGAAAATATTGTTTGTTTTTACAACAAGCTTAATTTTATGTAATTATATAAATGATTGCAAAATTATCCCTAACTGTATTTTAAGATAAAAACAGCTATAAAAACCAAAAACTATTTGTATAGAAAGAAATTGTTTTAAAAGCAATATATGAAGAAATCTTGCCGGTGGTCAAAATAACCTAATAGTGAAACTATTGTTAAAATAAAGTAATTCTTAATTATTTCTAAAATTTGTGTATGCAACATGAATTTATAGCGTAATTTGAGAGAACGATGTTTTGTACTAAAAACAAGTTTTTGAACATTAGCATTATAAGATTACTGAAGCAGTGATAATTATTATACCTCCACGTCACTATTTTGCATAATTTACATTGTGCTCTTAAATGAACACGAAAGAAAAAAATTGTTGCAATTCTAGATTATTACTTTTTATTTAATTGCGTCATTGTGTGAAGCAGAAATTATTGTTATATTCTTAATTATTTATTACAAATTTAAAATTTAAATCTAGACGTTTTAAAAATCGATTGTTAAAAAAAATATTTAATTAAGTAATAAATTTTATTGATACAAATTACAGTCGTTTTCGCTAAATATTTTCTTTATATTAATCAGTCTCAGGATTTCCTATGATAATTTTTATTTATATATTTTTATTCTCGTTGTAATGTACGAAACCGCAAATTGCATTATCCCAATTATTTTAACATTTAAAAACTAATTCTTAACATGACATCTTTAGAGTACAGTGTGACGTGTCGTGACCTTATGGTTTTATTTTTTCGCTATGTTTAATCAATTTCAAAGCAGAGTATCGAATTGCGGAAACATAATAAGGCATTTTTTTACGCTATATCGTAACTTCACGGTCAATGTCGACGGGCCGGCCTTGCGGCTCTGTCGAGCACGCCTATCGTCTAACGTCCGAATAGTGGACATCGGGTTACGTAACCAATAACTACTTAGCAAAGTTAATTTTGTGTAATAGAATCGAAACATTTCCCTTCGTATTTAATATAACTCTATAGACCAGGTTTATCTACTTATCGATATTGTCGATAATATAAAACTGCCTGCCTCTGTGGTGCAGTGGTTTGCGGCTAACCTTGTGATACTTAGGTTCCGGGTTCAATTCCCGAGCCACAGTAGTGGAGTCTGAAGGGTGGTAGCGTTTCTACCGTTTTTTCTACAACGCCAGGCCTACCATCCTTAATGTTAACCATTTTATTGTTTCAGTGGCTCAATATTTTACCGCTTGCCTCGTAACGCGGAGGTCCCGGGTTCGATTCGCGGGCTTCAGAAGTAATGGAGTTTGCATGGGGGTAGGGTTTTTCAAAACCCACCTGGCTAGCTACCACTCTCAATGTCAATCTGCCGCCATAACAGCATTGCTGTGTTCCAGCAGTCATACATGTGAGAGCCAGAAGTATTTTGGGCGAACACGCTTTACGCTACGGCCAACTAATGACATGTAAAATTGAGGTCAAATGTTTACTCGTTGTTGATAAAATAAAAATTGTCATCTAATATTATGTAGACAAATAGATATATTAAAATGAAAACTAACATTCTCAACCTTAGCGTGTCAAGGGTTTGCTCCAAGATTTGAAATCAAAGATTTTGTATCTTTACTCTAAAGAGTATTTCCTAGTCCAACAGAATCATCTTTGCACTATACAAGGATTGTATTTTAATCCGACTTTTCCTTAGGGCCTACTAGTAAGATAGAGTAGTATAAGATTTGTGACAAAGCAAAGAGAAATAAATAATAGTAACAAGATTTTTACGTACAACTTTTTGAAGCCAGTTGAATTATATCTTCAATGTTTGTATTAATATCGGTGTAATAAGCTACATAACATAATTCAAAACGTCACTATAACCTGACATACATGTTATCATGTAATTGTAATAAACGAGAACATAATGCTTCATACAAATAAAACTCATTGATAATAAGAAACCATTTTCACCGAAGTAAGTAAACTTTCCGGACCTTATTGTGGTTGTAAGGAAATGTGACATTAGTAAACATTGCCACAGATAACCCCGCAGTTATTCTATGAATGTCAATAGACAACGTATCTAATAAACTGCAACAAGTCAACGACACATTACATGAGTAACATTAGTATTATCAAGTGCGAGCGTCATTGGTCGCGACGACCGCTGTATTTTTAGCCTAGGCCGAACTAAAAATAGTCTGCTGTACAGCAGTTATTACTGAATTAATATTTCTAAAAACGGATCGTCTACGCGCTTGATAACGCGTCCGAGACCGATAGTAAGATGACGTTTCGCCGCCATGTTGGATTGTTTGTTTTTGTCGTTTGTTAACGGGCTTTTTGTTTTTGTGTTTGTCTTAGAATTTTTTTTGTAAATTACTTAACGATTCACTTTAGTATTAGATTATGATGGTGTTGCAGACTACGTCTTATTTTCGTTATTATGTTCGAATTCATATCCTTTGAAGACGTATTTACGCATTTAAAAATTATTTATAGAAAGTTTATTCTATAAGCAACATACCTTAACACAAACGAAATAGCTTAGAAAGGATTGTTTTATAAATATATAAATATTACACATAAATTTTATAAATTAATGTACTTAATAATATTAATCATTAATAAATTTATATAAATTTTAAGACCTATGGCGCTCTTGTAGATGCTATTATAAATTAAATATAAAAGCAATAACTGTAACAAGAAAATTTTTAGCATTTATATCATTGTTACGAACGATTCTCGATATACGAGAGATAAAATTTAAAAAGCAAATGAAAAATCAGTCACTTATTCCGATATAAAGTTTGCGTCTACAAACTTCTTTAGACTTGTAAATGATGTAAACAAATACGATTTGAAGTACCGGTGAAGGATGCAATATAAGGAAACCCGCCAACTGCGCTACGTCATCACGCCCTGGAAATGCGTGACAGATTATGATCTTGTAACTTTAGATTATGTAATTGCACTTGATGTATATGTTATGAGTTTGTGATACTAACGTTTACTTTCTCATCCATAGCACTAAGTTCTACAACCTTTAATGATAAAAATAGAAAATATCTGGCACATTATTACGCATACAGCACTGATCCTAATATAAGTAGCTAAGCAGCACATACAGTATGGGTATACAGGTACTGATATACATGCATAGATATCTTAAATACGTTATTTTACATGTATGAACAACCCTATTTTAAAACATTACCCTTTTATATTCCTGGTTAAAAAAATCTTCAGTTTTTTTAAGCTACGTTAAGAATATTTGAATTCTGTTATCTGTTAATGCACGGAATAAATCCAATTAATAAAGCAGACGCTTTTACTTCACCAATTCTGTCGTGCTAATTTAGAGATTCTTTTATAAACTATAATGATTTATAACGATATAATTCTGTTGTTTCAGGTATGAAAGAGCTCCGACTTTAGTATACTACAATTTCATCAAAATATTCTAAAATCATACTCAAGTGACTGAATCATTAATAAGGTGATTGGGCATCATTCCAATAAAAGTACCAACAGTTATACTATGTTGTACTGTTTTTGATTACAATTTCAGACACAAATACTCGGATTATTTACAATTGCCTTATTTATAAGATTTTAATGTAATGACGTAAGTGAAATAACTTTGTAGTACAGTAATCTAAAGATGTGTGAATCGCGTCCTCTATATTAAATACCAAATATAATAGTTTTAAAATTACTCTATTCCTACGAAACTTGTTGTCATCAATAATTACACATATATTATCGAATTTTCTTGCAAGTTTTAATTTAATTTTCTATTTATTAGTCTATGGTCGTAAAACTTTCGAAAACAACGCCAAATTATTAAATAATGTTATACAGATACTCATTAATTTTATTAATATCGCTAATCTTTATTTCATCGGATTTAAATGTAATCATGTTAAAGTCGTAATCTTGACTAATAAGATATCATTACGTAAATAATAATAATCAGTGGATACATCAATAAGGTTATTCAATCACGAGAATGTGTTCAAATGATAACATACTTTTCCTTAATAAGAGTATCACTACGTCAAGTGAACTATATTATTTGCTAAATTGTAACAAATTTTGTTTGGTCTTCAGCTGAAGTGTGTTATTTTTTTTATGATAAACATTTTGTAGTACATTTTAAAAAGGTTATAATAGGATTATATTTTATCCGAGAAACATGTTATAGTCTATGGCAGCAATCAAGTGTGCTATTCCCTGCGCGAACGCATCGCCTCGTGGGTAGCAATTTGGAGTCGTTGCTACTGAGGCTGGCTGAACAGGACCGGTCTGTGAGGCAATTAAATGACACAGTAAAAGTGCTTATTAAGTATATTACTCCACCCTATGTGCGGCGCCCTGTTGGTGTGCATACATGTATGTATTGGCAATATATAGCTGCCAGAGCTAACGAAAATGTTTTGTTATATATATGTATATATTGCTACATTTTATACACATTTCTTAATTTAATACTTACTATTTTAATGATCTTCTGTATTCGAAAAATAATATTCCTTATTGTGTTTTCTCTTTCCTCTATTTTTACGATGGCTACTATGTATTCATTTTAAATATTCTTCCTAAGATAAAATTAATTTCGAAATTTAACTTCATCTTTTAAAAATGCAATCGGTAAAAAAGGAAACATAACCAACGAGTATCAAAATCGCCATAATTCTATAATCGAGTCTCGTAATCTAGTATCGCCTAGGGACAGGTGCAGTGCCGCTTACGGTTTTGTCAACTTTTTTAAACTTGTCTAAAGATGGCATCTAAAATATTCTGTAATGCATTGAACGATGGTCCAAAATGTGTGCATAAAAAAGTTTGTTGGGATGCGCTTACGACGTTCCCATGCCATCTTTGCGCACAGCACGCCTGTTTTTCACTTTTTTTTTCTGAAACGGGTCTACAAAGAGAAGATTCTGGTTTTGCAAGGCGACTCACAATATCGATTCCCAACGTACAGTGTCTCGATTTAAAATTCTTCACTTAATATCGTACATTTTAAAAGAATGAACATGCTTAAAAAATATATATACATTATAACGGCTTAAAACTCCAAAATCCAAGGAGCGTTTATAAATTTTGTAAAAAAAATACTTACGAATGCACAAAAACCAAGACTTGCTTTTATTTCACTATAGTCGAGAATAAAATTTATAACCTATGACTGTTTAGAGACGAAGGGACTATATTATTCATAATCAATTATATCTAAATATTTAAGTAAAATGACATATAAATAATATTTTTCACGAATCATTATAAAATTTATTTTGCACAAGTATTCTCTTAAAAATTAAAAAATATATATTATTTCAATAATTTAATACATACTTGTTTTTCGCCTTCAATGCAAGCCCCTGAAGCGATTATAAAAAAATATAAGTGCCCTCCGTGACTAGGACAGCTTCTTGTGACCTTGACGGCGGCCATTTGCTTTTTTTTGCGCGCGTTCAATGTTGCCAGCACGACGGCGTGCGGTGCGTTCGCTTTTACTTTTTTTTATTGAAGGCATCTCGTTATGCAACTTTTCTTGGTTTAATAACGTTTCCAGATTTTAAAAAATACAAGGTTCAGATTTATATATTAGATTATACATATATCAAGATTTTAAATACAATTAATTCATAAAAACTAATTACAATAAGTTTAAAAGATGATGTAGTTCTAGAACATAAAAACTAACAAGTTCTTCAGTTTTCTCAGTTCGAAAAAAAATATTAACAAATGTATTTTTGCCGTACACGTTATTAAGTGCATAAATAAAAAGTGTTAACTCATGTAACATTTTAAATTATATAACAATATGTGCTGAGAAATGTGTATTGATACCTGTAATGAGTAATAGAGGATAACAGTGTTGTGGTATATAATCGGTAATATAATCATAATTTTCAGTATATTTTTTAGGTATATATCGCTTCTGCAATTTATAGTACGATAGGTACCTTTTAGTTCTTTGACTTTACGGCACGACTTATATCTACAGTGAACCAACTATGAGCTGCTTATTTACAAGGAGTTAGTACTTAACCTAAATTACACCTAATATTAAGTGACAATATGACTGAAGATGGTGAATCGTATTCGGTCTTAATACTTCAGTATAAAGTGATGTTCTCATTTTAGTAAATTGACTACGCGTGATAGCAAACTAGAATCTACAATACCTTATGTAAAAGAGACATTTTACACGTATTATGGCATGTAGATTAGTCGCTATGGTATGGAGGAAGTGAATCAACAATAGATTGTAGAAAGGGTACTAATCTTCTGATAGGTAGAATCTGTAGACTACAGTTTTGCGGACCGCAATGAAACATTAGCCCATATTGTACTTTAGATTTTTCTCGATATGCAATCAGATTAGATAATGTTGTTCGGCGGTGTTACCTGATAATAGACCTGTTTGCTAGCCCGCAATAGGCTGTTTAAATAAATATCGATACCGATTATATTGTATATTACTTGACGTTATCATGCTAATTCATTTTTCAAATCCATATGCCAAACTATCCAATTGTTACATCAAATATCTGTGTTAAAAATGTATATTTCAAACTACGAAATTAGTTGATAAAATTTTAATATACATTTATTAGTAATTTATACTTACCTTATTTATAATTGTCTAAGTTGGAATAAAATAATTATTTTCTATATAAATAACTTTTTGCTTCATTTGTTTATTTATTTGAAATATAAATTTTCAACAACATTTATCTTGATAATATACAGTTGTATATTGTTACTAGAAAAGATACGCATAAGCATAAGGTAATTATATTACAATCGAAAAAATGATAAGAGGCATATGTATGTTTCCTGATAAAGTTTGCTGTTACGCGAATTAATGTAGAAATACTATTTGTAATGTGGGGTTATCATTTAGAACAATATAAAGATTCTGTCATAATTCTTTAAAAAAAAGCACACTTTCATATTTATATTACTCGTTTGAAACATTTTTTAATTCGTTACAAACTTTTCAAGGACAATAACCACATACGTCTTCAACAATCATGTCATTTACTCCGGAATCGCTTTTGTCTGGACTCTGAACCTTGCCTGTGTTACTTTAGACATTTCTTTCGCTTGCATCCAATCTGAGTGCCGGCAGATTGAATAAACTGCTTGACACAGATTCACGTTTCGGGTCAGATGGGTGCCTATGCCCAGTAAACAAATGCTCGTTACGACATCTCGTGGTTGGAAGAAAAAACAAACTTTGTGTTTTAATATTATTACATAATGTAATATTGGATTCAATTTTCTTGCTTCCGTCAAGTGTGTTTTGATATCGTTTTAATATTTTGCAAATTTTTCGTTTTGAAGAGTTAAACGTAAAATTCTCAATGCACTCCAGATTGCAATGGGGCTGCTCAATCACTGCACACAACGTGCAGTCAAAATTACTTACATTCCTTTGACCGCTAATAGGCGAACAGCCTTCACGAAAAATCGCTGTAACGTAACAACGTAGTATACAAGTTCATGTATAAATTCTTATAACATTTAGTTGTTACTTGACTTCCTGGGTGTTTGAACTCGTGAAAACAAAAGAGCAATGGAGTAGTCGATGTAGAATTTTAAAGTGTTTTGATATGATCAGGCGCCATCTTGCCTCCATTAACATGTGAAGAGAAGCCACGGGTTTGACAATTCCAATACGACATTGTAATGTGCACACAAAGGACTGACCTGACATCTCCTTATCAGTTATAGCGAACAGAACGCCCCAGGTTCGTTTAATTTTAAACTTTATTCTTCAGATAAAGAGTTTAAACTCCTTTGACGTTTAACTTATGAATTTACATCGTAGTTTACTCTATAGGATCTGACAAGTTCATCCTGCTCAAAGAAAAGGAACACGTAAATAAATGCACTCATTTAAGATATAACGCGGTTAATTAAACAGGTCGTTTAATATTATGTTGACAAATACATTTATGCTGTAAAAGTAATCACAATCGTTGCTAATATCATTATATTAGCAAGTTCATTATTATAGCAAAAAATGTCTGTTGAAAATGAAAATTTTGACAGAGAATATAGTTGTAATGAATATTGAGAAAGTAATTGTTTGTAATAAAAATATCTCCTCCGAATATTTTCTCTTTCTTCTTTCTTCCCTCTTTAAAAAAATGATATTTTTCTTTTATGTATAGACATTATTCGTTTAGAATCAATCACTTAATCAAATTTCAGCAATAATTTTCAAGAGATAATTCCGTAAAGATTTTAAATCCCTTAAAAAATTCTGCTTCAAAATAGTAAGTTTTGAATCGAATTTCTGTGGAATTTATTTATTTACACTCTCGATGCTGTTATTAAAATAGATAGTTATGTAATTAGAAAAGAAATCCCTAAAACTGCCTCACATCGTGCATTATATAAAGATTAACGTTTAGTCGTTCTTATGTATTCATTATAAAACCAGATTACGTACAGTGCTATTAGTACTAATTTCTTACGGTTACAATATTGGGTACTGCAAAATGCAGTTTCTTTTATATACCTGACGATGTGGTCTCTTTTTCATTTAAAAACAGTAGCTCAGTTTACATTCCTTTATCCACCTCATACATCTTTAACTCTTACCGTATCGAGACTGGCGAAATGACCGGTTATAAGGGGATATTTCTCTATTAAAAATGCCGGTACGTTAAATGTTTAATTGCAGTTTATGTAAATTTAAAATAAAGAAAGCTGTATGAAAAATATTTGCTTTTGATTACAATCATGATTAACAAAATGTCCTTTAAAAGTACTGACACTCGCGTTATCATAAAGAATGACGTTTATTGTCCACTTCTGACACTTGTTAAAAATTTCTCTTTTTATCTCAATAATGGTCAGTCGCCTTTTATCTTGCTTTTTGTTAAAGTTAAATTATATCAAATAAAATAAATCGTTACTCTGTTGTTGTTCTTTTTATTTTTTTTACCAACATACTTCATAAATAACATTAAGATCAACCTTAATAGGGTTTGTCAACTTAAGAACGCAATTTCCAAAATACTATTTAATAGATGAACAAGAACAGACTATTAATTTAATGTTCAATGGTGATATTAATTACATTGCCTCAATGTTTTATATATTAAAAAATATTCTTACAATACGGCAACGCAGTCTTCAACATACACACACATACACGTCTGCTGAACCCGTACCTACTTACATTTGCGGTTTGCGTTATCAATACTGGCGCGGCGGTGGAGCGATGTGGTTGTGTTAGTTTGGGTGACGTCATACACAATTGTCACGGCTAACGAGCGGCACTCGGTCACCGGTCACCTGTTCCGTTTTTGTATACGATCATTTAACGATATTAATTTTATTATTTAACACATAGATAACGTTACGCAACACACTGATAACGTTATGTTTATACTACGTTAACATTAGTCTGATACATCTACAAACGAATGTGGAATACAAATCGACGTTTTATATAATATGGGTGAAGATAAGAGAAGTGTTATAAACTCAATTACAACAACTTTCGCTCTCACTGAAGTTGATATAAAAACGTATTCCATATTTACTCGAAAGCGAAACGATTACTGTTCTGTGTAGTTGAGTGGAATAAACACTACTGTCCATACGTGGCCCTTGAGGTTAAGCTTGACGGTTTCAGTTTCGAGTCATTATAATCAAGTGTCAAAAAAATCTATGTTATTTTCCTTCCGCAAAAAAGCGTCAAGGACATCCCACGTTTCGGGTCCCAGGCCTCTTTTTTTCATTGGGAAGTAACACGCTCGGCTTCAAGACCTTGCCCCCCTTCGCCCCTCCTACGAGCCGGCTCAGCTGACGTCATCCGCGCCATCTTGCGACAGTGACGCGTTGCGCGGCAACAGAACGCGCTACGCAGTACATATTGAGGCATAATTTGCAAATAATAAATATTTGTTTAATAAATAAAAGTAATTATTGTTTTGTGAATTGCTTCTTTATTACCTCATTTTTACAAGTCGTATAATCAAATGTGATTTAATACTACATTATGTGTGTTTTAATAAAAGGTAACAAAAAACATGGACATTAAATTCGTATTTTGCTATTAAACTCTGTGTTTAAGACTGTAAACGGTGTTTTAAAGTGTTTCAGGAAAAAGAAACAGATCAATGAATTGAAGCGACATCTTGGAATAAAGTCTTCTTCTCTTTTGACTTTCCACTACATAATATTTATTGCAATTTCCGTCATACACGAAGTTAAGAACATTAGAAAACATTGGGTCCAATGTGCATCTAAATTTTACTAGCATATCATACAAAAATCAACAAATTAAAATAAGTACTACGACTATTAACCATTATTAATGTTTTCTGTGTAAGTAAATTTGTTCACTTAAACACAGAATAAATTTATATTTTTTACTTTTATCCAATATAATTTTGAAAAAAATTGTCTAGAAAGATATTGCAGAAGAGGTTATTCAAAATTATTATTTTTTTTTGTATTAATATTCGGTAACAATTGCGTTTTAAAGTCCATCAAATATTATTCATATTGTAAACATAAATATTTTTATTGAATAATTGTTAACAGGTGCTCACCAGACAGTTATACTGCAGATAATTTATTTACGTTCAAATTATGAATCTGTAGAACTAGTAATGCACATATAATGCATTCTTTACTTATGAGAATATTGTACAAAAAGATGTGTAGTGTTCTTTTAACTTTCACCCTAAATACTTTATCAAGATTAATAATTCAAAAGAGTTCTAGATTGAATGGTCTTTACATTTTTGTTTTGTGCGTATAAAAACATTTAAAAAATATATACGTACATTAGAAACGCTCTCCTAGAATCAAACGTTCCAATTGATCGTTTCTTCCCGCGAACGTGATCTGAATAAGGATGCGCCTTTCGATCACTATCACCGCTAATACCCGACATTTGTTACAATATTTATGAATTTCCTCGTCGATGTGGACGCGTCTCAAACTAAATTCATTTGAAAACGCTTAAAATGTCGTTAGAGTAATATGATAGTGTCGAATATTTTCACAGATAACACTTATCGTTAGCTCAAACGAATGGTCTGTCTTACGGACGGATTCTGATTTGTAAGAACTGTTCGATTAAAAAAAAAACAATTATATCTCAGTAGATAGGCGAAAAATCAGCTTTTTTCATTAATAATAATAGATTGACTTGGTAAATTGTTGTATATGGCAAATGATAGCTGCTCGTGTATAAATAATCCGTGTATCAATGGTAATGTGTAACTTTTAAAGTTAATTTAACTTTACCCTATTAGAGATGAATAATTTAAAGCAAAAAAATTAAAATTACCAAATGTTCATTTTTTGACAACTATGAGGTCAAGAGAGTATTCATTGTGCCGAACTATTTCTTTAAATTATTATTTTCTTAACTGTCATAAGTTTTATATGATTTCGGATCGTAAAACGTGTTTTTTTTTAATTTTTATACTATTGAACAATTTTTTATTGGATATGAGCTAACACTTAAACTTAATTTTACCTAATTTTAAGTGACAATGAGGCTGTAGATGGTTAATCGTGTTCGCCCATAATACTTCTTGCTCTCACATGTATGAATGCCGGAATACAACAATGCTGTTATGGCGGCAGATTGACATTGACGGTGGTAGCTAGTCAGGCGGACTCCAAAAACTCTACCACCAACCAGACTCCATTACTGCTGTGGCCCGGGAATCAAACTCGGTAGTTCCGCGTTACAAGGCGAGCAGGTAAACCACTGCGCCACGGCGGCAATCAAAAGTAGTTGAATATAACTTTTCATAAAAAACAAATTTCCAGAATAGGCACTACAATAACTCACTGAAACGTAATTTAAATATGCAAGTGAAAGTAATTAATGCGATCATGAATTTAAAATTACGTTCTAACAATGCAATGTACTTTGTATGTTGTTAGCATATCGCAAGGTGGCTGAGATAGGAAACAGACGGACGCCTATACGGCGATAAGCTTATACGTATGTTTATTAATGACAACAGGGTAAACAGTCTTTTATTAAATGATAAATGAGAATCGATGATGCAATCGTTGTGTTACTTTGACAAAGTTAACGTTTTGTTATACTACATTGCATCCGTAGTGTGGCCTTTGCGGATTAAACATTAAAAAAAAAATGGAAAAGTCAATCGCTTGCATTACGAATAGTACTCCTACTCCCAAAAAGTAGTGTACAGACATTACTTTTGCGATATAAATTAAGCTGTCTAGTTTATTTATAGAGCTAAATAATCCTAATATCCTATAAAAACAGTAGGCAAAAAATCAAGATTTTATTTTAAAAACAAAAAAATAATGTGTCGTTCTTTTGCCGAAAGACGTATTAAAGAAACGTCAGTTACTTAAATGATATTGAACGCTTAAGGCATATAATGATGACCAAGGTCTTTGAACTCTGTCTGAGGTATGCAAGTAATATACAACCTCTGTGAAGGCGAAGCCTGTATATTATCGCAGCAGAGGTCCGCTTGTGCCGTAGCTACGCAATTTAAAAAATAAACTATAATATATAGAATATACTTTGCTTTTTAACCGGTTAAGGACATTAAGTAATATTTACATTAATTTATGTTTTTTGTCGATGATGAGTTAACATTTGATCTCAAATTCACGTGTTATTAAGTGACAATGAAATCGAAAATGGTTAAGGGCGCTGATCCAGAATAGCTTTGGCCCAGACAAGTATGACTGCAGGATTACGGCCAAAAAAAATGCTACCACCGTTATTTCACTTCTCATGTGATATGGGAATCGAATCCGAAACGTGTCCTTGCAGCAAGTGGTAAACCGCTGCTCTAAGATGACGACATATAGAAAGGGGGGCTGTATATACGATAACATGAGATGAACCTCCACTCGGTTAATCTCGTGTTATCTTTACTTTGCGGTCCTTGTACGTTTCCCACATTTGATCAATAAAGCCAAACTAAAAATTTCTTTTGCAATTTTTATTTTTTCAGTCACTAATTCGTCGATAATGTATTATTAAAATTGCAGAAGTTTTTTTACTATATGATATTAACGAAACTCCTGGGTCCAAGTTTGTTCCCGCTCAATAATATTGCTTATGTATTGGTAGTATTGAATTGGTTAGTTTATAAACTTGTATTAATTACAGTACTGCATAATACGCTTATTTATTTTTAAATTTCGATAAATAAATTTATATTCGTGATATAATACTTAATATTAATTTTCGCATAAACATTTATTTTTTATTTAAACAACAGTAATTTCATATCACATTTTGATACTTTCCTATTATTACGCTACTTAAAAACAAGATTTTTTGCGAATTCACATGTGTATATCATGTGTTATTATAATTGCAATTATTGTAAACAAAGTAATGTGGTAAATGCGGCGATACTCCATTTCGCTCACAGAGGTACTCTACAAAAGGCTTATGTATGCACGTAATAGAGTTTCGATCTGTGTAGGCGGCTGTGTGCATTGGCGTTTGGATAGTAGTGTGCGTGGACGCCCCCCTCTTACCCCCGCAAGGTCACGCGGTACGCCTGTAGTGTATAGACCGACAGAACAGGTGTCCGTTAGGGAATAAAGCCAAAACAATGATTTATTTAACCTCGCTGACAAATGGAAGTTGTTACAAATATACAACATTGATGTCGTTTAGTATAGGTAACAGTATACTTCCGGTAATGAAGTAATTTGTATGTATTTTTCCTGTTAAACAATCAACGACAGAAAATACATACTAACTTATATCCTATGCTTTACCTTTCCTACACTGTGAAATATATTTTGTGGATTTTTTTATGTGTTATGGGATAACACTTGACCTAGATTTCATCTGATGTTAAGTGACAATGAGATCGTAGGTGGTGAAGTTTGTTCGTTCAGAACACTTCTAGCGCTATGTATAACTGCCGGAACAAAGTAATACTGTTTAGAGCAGCAGATTGGCATTAATTTGATTAAGTAGAGAATCCCGAATCGATCAAAGAACTTACGCATTTAATTTTCTTTACGACTTACAGTATTAAACATTTTCAGGTAATTCTCGATATTTGTTCGTAATTGTAATCAAAAAAAACCACATCAAAATAATAATAAGTACAGAAGATGTCACATGTTGCGTTCTTTAATGCTATAATACCTTCTTAAGTAGACACTTAACTATGAGCTGAGGATGATGATAAATGAATAAGGTTTTGTTAAAATACCGCCAACGATATTTTTTCTATTATGATTAAAAGACCAATGAATATCGCCATATGACGATATTGCTCCAACACCGTGAATTTTGGCGAAGAAAACCATTTTTATTATTTTTATAGTTGTATGACATGTCATTTCTTTTGACAAAATATAGCTTGGACCTGGCGGAAATAAAACGTCAAGTACTTCCGTACCATTAAAGGGTTAATTAATTAAAATTCAGTTCGTCAAGTTTCTTTTTCAGATTTTTTGTTTTCTATGAACAAAAGACTAAAAATAAATAAATAAAGATAGACTTTCAGTAAAATAACGGAACGAGCGTGACCGATTTTTTTTAATATCGTCGTAGTTGGGGCGTAGGCGTTGTGCCTACAAACTGCACGCCCACACACACTTTGTTTGGAAACGAGATGTTTTATATCACGTACGGTACACTGGCTTTATTCGATATTAATGAAACTCTTTTTTCGCAGCTGTAGAAAATTCCAAAATAAAATAATTCTTTCATAGTGACCAACTAGGTAAGAGTAAGCTGTACTAATAATCCTCATATATCTGCGCCATTGTTGACATTTTCTTCTATTTAAATAATAAATATGGATACCAACACACACTAAACTTTATGTAATGCACGTGCGTGTCTGACTTAAGGCGCACAAATAAAATTTCGAACCATAACCAACCGATAGAAGCCCGGTGCTGGATACAGACCTTCTTCCCCAAGGACCTGAACACCGATCGATCCAACGTTGCCCGCATCCCATGCCTTCTCGCAACATTCACTTCAACTTCCGAATATCTACGTAAAATACTGTATTTATAGAATGAAAGTAGGCTGTATTAGAACCGTTGAACGGACATGTTCGTCATGAGTAAAGAGAAATATATTTTTTCTTTCCTTAACGACTTTCAGTTATAAATGTTGAAATGGTTAATTTTTAATATAAATAATTTACTAAAATTTTTTTCTTATTTACTTCCTTTTAAATAGTGCATTTTGTATTTCTCGATTTATAAGTAAGAAAAAAAAATATGTCTTAAGACTATCTTGTCGGTTCTACTCAAAGGAGGGCGCATTGCGAACTTACAGTAATTAAACGTTTAACTATTAAAAGTGATTGTACAGATTCTTTTTAATAAAGAAAATTTTAATTTAAACATGTACCACTGTACATGATTAAATTAAAAGGAGCAATGAACTAGGGTCGACCTGAAAATATCGAAATCTAAGTTTTCGACTGCCTTCAGGAACTCTGCTACTTGGATTGGCAAGCAATCCGGAGCTGAAATCTTCTTTTCAATTTTTCTTATAAGATATAAAATACAAAGTGACACATACATTTCATTATTTTCATTTAAAGAACATTTAATTGTGTATAAACTACACTTTATGTCATTTCAACCAGCACAATAAGTATTCGAGATTTTCAATTTTCTCCGTGACCCTTATTCTTTGATATCATGTATAAAATTAACAATGTTTTGACACCATCTATTCATGCGTGCCACAATTATAGGCGTATAAAGTACGTTTTCGTTTACTGAACGCGAAGGTACTCGTATATCGTTCACGCTTCTACGCACAAATTATACGCGCAAGAAAAAAATGCAATGAACCATGCGAGGGGAGAGTGTCGACTTACTTTGCTCGATTTATTATAAGTTGTGAGCGCTTTAGAAAATTTTATAAAAAAAATATATAACTATATAGCAAAATATAAATTGGCTTGAAGCAGTTTCTATACGTTGGCGAATCTAGTTCCATTGCGCCTATTGCACTAACAACTATACAATGATGTACTAAGACTCGTACAGTTCTGTTAAAAAAGTAATGTTTGAAAAAAATTTACTCCAGGAATAAATGCTTAAAACCATTATCTATATATGACCCTTTATCTCTATGCAGAGCGTTATTCTTATTTCTTTTTAAGGTATAATTAACAATACAGAAGTTCCTGGTTCCATTCCCGAGTCATATAAATAATGGAGTTTGCATGGTAATAGGGTTTTGTTTTCCGTTATATAAAAGTGTGAAATGCAGAATATCGGACGACTACGCTTTACCATCTACAATCTTATTATCACTTAACATTCTGTCAAACTGTCTCCTAGTATTAGTTTATTGCCGATAAAAAATGCCACGATTAGTTATACAGTACTATAAAATCATTAAGTGTCGATTTACCATATTTCCATTGAAAAATTATCATGAATAATACTTAGACAAAGAAGGAAAGTTCGATTAAAAAATTCAATACTTACATAATGATCCAGTCCGCAGTGCCGTAGGCGTTTCGATAAATTATACTGCACACAAGGAAATTGTAGAAAAGCAATGGATAATGCTGTATTCAATTACAAGTATTAGCAATTGAACACAGTTATTTATATTAACCCCTTGATTACTGCAGACTTTTATATGCACCGATCGTACCGTACGGCGAGAATTAAGTAACCACGTTTTATTTTTACGGGAAAATTTAAACGAGATATGATTTTTGGAAAATCTATAATCAATAAACTGTGCTACACTAGATTAATACAGTATTATTTATTTTTCCAACCGAAGTAGTATATCTAAATATCAGTTTTTGATAGTGTATCAGTGCTGAACTTATATAGGTACCGACAGTATACAATGGGTTAAAGGTCTCAATTAAATTATCTTCATAATATATATTGAACGGACAATTTTTTTTTAAACTCCGTCTTAATGAAAATGAAGACGTGCATCGAAAATATATTTTTTCCCAAGTCTACACGATGAAAAATCGTTTATCAAATTATTATGTAAACCATTTCTAAGTATAAGCGATTTTTCTAATAAAAAATATTTATCAAAATCGCACCACTATGATAAAGTATCCGTGAGCATAAGTAAGAAAAAGATAAGAAAAATATACCGTAAACCTTATTCGAAAGCTTAATTAATGCGTGAAGTTTTAAGAAAATGCACCTGTCTCATCAAATGCATCCAGCATGTGCAAAAGGAACGATACAAAATATGTCATACATTGCTTAGGCTTATATTTGAAATACATTTTCAAATAATACAACTAGTCGCAAATACCGTAACGTAATATGTAAAATTTAAAAAGTTTCGTTAAGTTTATTTTTCATAAGAGCAGACCTAATATATTTTTCTTTAAAAAATGTTTATCGCTTTATGATTAACTTCTTATTTATAAAAACATCTCAAAACTGTACACAACTGTCCGCCGACTTACACGGAACACTAATTAAACTATTTTGCTTTTACACGATTTTCTAATCACAGTAAAAATATTTTTTTTTCGGTTATGTTCTGATAGATAGTCTAACTATTAAAATAAGAATAAGATATATAAAATTAACCTAAAAGTATATATAAACAATAGCTAATCACCAGTACTTCATTATTACAAAAAAGGTTAAAGTTTATTATTGTGACTAATTTTATACATACGTTCGGTATATGAGTTATGATATAGTTTTTAAACTGTGATTTATTGTTCAATCGTATGTGTGTTAACCTGTAATTACTCATAAGCGAGAAAGCGATAATGCTTGATTAAATGCAAGTGCTATGGAACGTGCCACCTATAAACACAGTGACCCGATACCCTGCACCCTACCGCTCGGCGATCGCCCAACAACACCCCCCCATTACACGCGGGCACGCACACTAACGTCCTGTTTCTGTGATCACAGAGCGAATCTATGTGCGTACGGGGAGTTCCAATATCACACATGTAAAGCAACGGGAAGTTTACAAAAGTTACACAATAAATTGTGTTCTACTCACACTAAGAAAAACCATCCATAACACGGAAAGCAACAGATTCTTTTACTTTATAAACTAATATACACTTAAAACTTGTCAACAGATAAATCAATAGAATCTAAGAGCCGTGACCCTTGAATTAAAAAAAAAGTTATAAACGTGTTCGTGTAAACGGTACGAAATAAATACAAACTCCAACAAATTTTCATGTGTTAATCGCGGAAACCAAATGACGTCAAACGTGCGTGATTCTTCACCTTTATACATTAGAATATATTGTTTGATATTGCACGAAAGTAATGCCGTTACAAACGCAAAATAATTTAAGAATGAAATTATAAAACTGAGAAACTAATTTCAAATAAATAAAAAAGCCTTTACCTCACCCTTAGTGAAGCGTCTAAACGCCTGTATAGATCCCTGATTTGATACCGAGAATACGATCCTGATTGGCTACTTACCACCCTCATATTGTGAATCTGCCCGTAAGACGCTCATAAGGTTCACTTAACGTTATGTTAAAATAACGTTCAATGACTCCATATAACTCTGACTTCCCCCCAAACTGAAATTTGTCTATTCGAATGTTAATCTACAGTCGATAAAAAATAACATATGCTTAAAAATACGAGTTAATAGATTTACCGTTTTTGTTCACTATTTAAAAATTCCTTATGTACGATAACTTCAAATATCAAAACTCTATAAATATTATCTGTAGTCAAAAGTAGTGGATTAAGTAAATTTCTTTTCCTGTAAATGTAATGTGGTCAATAATATGGATTGCGCCACATAATTTAGTCTAGAATTTTTATGAGGTATGCTCGCGGCTTTTTATTTTCATGTCATTCATAGTACTGTAGCGTGCTGAAACACTGATTTCAGCCATCACTTCAACATTTGCAGGTGCGGGTGACACCACGATTTTCGTTTATTTATTCAAATGATACGAGGTACAAGTTTCCTTTGAATTTCTTGAAATGTTCCATGCGAGTTACATTTGTGATTTATTTCTGGCGAACTGTTTATTTATTAATACTGTTTAATACAGCAATTTCATTTTGCATTCGACGTTATTAATTTATATCTTTTCTTTATTATTATTTGAGTATACTTAAAACCAATTTATAAAGGAGCAAAATCTTTATTAATCCTTACATTCACCGTCACTATCGACTTCGTTGAAGTGCATCGAAGGTATACCACACATCCTGTTAGATAATTATTTTGTTTTCAAGAAAAAAAAAACTTTTAAATTCGACACTGGTCAGAGTCAAGATTTAATTTATTATTAATTGATCATACTATGTATTTTACATTTGTGTTTGTTTTAGCATCGTAAATTTGATCTTTTTTCATAACTTTATAATTCAACACACATTTCTAACTTTTCTTCAAACTATACCGCCTCAGTAGTAAGGTATTTATGGACAAAAATAAAAAATAAAAAAAAATTAACACTCACGTTATAATTATGAAAGTAATGAAGTCCATTGTAGTAGAATTACGAAAGTTGGATGCAAAACGTTATTTGAGAGGCGTCGTTACTCATTCGACAAACATATCGAACGGTTAGCAAGCTGTCAACATTGCCATTATCCGGAATACATAGCACGAGACGTTGGGCGCGCAGATTTGCATAATGACCCCACTATCAGCCCACATGACCCCGTTTTTTTTTTACTTAATCGGCCTACGGCATTCGGTGCGTTGTTTTGTTTTACAACATCGCTCATATTTCATTCGATACAGTAAACTCCCTTATCTCCTATTATTACTGTTACACTAGCTTATAGTGAATTAAATAAACATTTGTTAAAATGTATCTATAAATGTATTTAGTATCAAAGCTAATTTGATGATAATGAGTACAAAGAATACAATTATTATTAATAAAAGTGTAGTGATAAAAAAAATAGTAGAGTAACATCCAGAGTAAACTACGCATTACACTATCACCAATGATTAATCTACCATCATTAGAGTGTAATTGAAGCTCAGTTATTAGATGAAAAGTTAGTGAAAGTAAAGTATAAGAAAGTATTTTATAATGTTAACCAATCACGTCCAAATTTCTGCACTTATCGGCAATGAACACAAATCAATTCTAAATGGTTTTGGATTGTTCAGCTTTGGAAATACGTAAACCCTTTACTATTTTTATATCACACGTATATTATTCATTTCATGGTTTAATAATATTTCTAGATAGTTTATTTAACGCGCAGAGAAGCCATCGCGTATTCACTAGTTACGAATGAGATAATTCACAAATGTATCGTTTGATTGTGTTAATTTCTTAGAACAAAACCGTTTTAATGCCCACAGATAGCAGCTGTTGACGTCCACAGTAGCAGCCAGCCAACCGGCGACTCTCACTCTTGCCCCGCTCCCTTATCCCCCTTCAAGATTGCTGCCACGATGGGTCGGAAAAAAATACAAATATCCCGGATCACAGACGAACGGAATCGGCAGGTCAGTGTAAATATGATAATTAGCTTTTTTTTTAATTGGCTACTTCCGTGGCGCATTAGTTAGCTGCTTGTCCTTGTCCTTGTGGTAGGTTTTTTCGACTATGTCCGACTAGCCTCTCCATCTCGAATCTCGATGTCAATTTGCCACCATAACAACGCTACTCTGTCCTGGCTGTTATTAACATGAAACCTAAAAGTATTCTGGGCGAGCACACCTCATCTACAGTCTCGGAGTCACATAACATCAGATGGAATTGAAGTCAAAGAAAAACAAAAAGTGGGAATTGATACACATACGCCTGCCTGTAACAATATATCGCTCAGATATTTTCACAACAGCGTGCTCTTTACCTTGAGCCATAATATGTTAAGTGTCTTTGCTCCGAAAATTTACACTAGCTACAACGTCCTTCAATACAAAACACGGTAATGTAAGCCAATACCCCTTAACTACTGAAATAGACATTGTGAACATACCGATTTTATCATTAATCTACAAAAATAACTACCCTGAACAAATTTCTACAAATTACATTAACACATTTCAAATGGCACTTTATTTCAAATGCAGTTTTCTCTCCTATTATTCCTTTAAGTATACCAAAAATTTCTATAATAACGAAATGTGCATAACGTTGATTATTAAAAGTCTTAATTTATGATAATATTGGTTTTTTTTTTGTTAGTGGGAAGTGATAAACCTGCTTATAACTATGTCACGTTCAGATGTTTTGACAGCTGCGCGCAGCATTAGTCTAGAGACAAAATATTAGGTATCTTTACATCAATAATTACACTAGCTTCAGCATACTACAATACCGATCAGAGTAATATAAGCCAATACCGCTAGGCTCTGGAGTACATATATGCTGCAATGGAAGAAGCATAGACGTCATCAGGCAAACAGAATTATTACCAAAATAATATTTTATAACACTAAAAAAACTATATTAGTAAATTTTGAATGCCATTTTATTTCTACCGTCTTATAGGTTCACTTATTAATGAATGTAAGTTTTTATTAAGATTTATTGGGTCTCCTTTAACAAATTTTTCATAAGTTTTTCCTCCGATTTCTTTTCATCAAGCTCGTGAACGATGTAAAAAAATTACAGAATTACTTATGGCGGAATTCTTATACATCTTGGTATAAGAAAGAACCAAGATCGTCAAGGATTTATAATTAAATAAATGAAAATTTTAATGTGAAAAAAAAAATTGAAATTAAATAATTAATTACAGCAATAATGAAATGATTATCGTTGCCGTTAATCACAAATAAGAATTAAATAAATACTATTCACAAAAAAAAAGAAACTTTGTAATGTTATTTGGCGAAAACCACCAATTTTTCGGCGGCAAAATTTCATCGCAATTATAAAAATGGCTGACACGAAGCACGGTTTCATCCGGACGATATGAACGAACATTAAATACAAGGTTGCAAAGGGTAAAGTGACCTTAGCGTCCCGGCCAAACAGATGCCGAGTATCAACGCTCTCCCGCTGCAAAACATTATCGCCAAGGGACAACGACCGCTCCCGTTAGTAATTTATTAATTATACGATTACGCCGTATAGTATTCTCGGCCAGTTTACGCGGACCTATTGCCCTGCCGTTGAACTTCCCCATTGTCATTTCACTTTCGCGAAGCGTGAACGGTGGGGAAGCTCAGGAGCGGGTGGTTCTGTAACAGAAGAGTCAGACGACTGAAATGGAAGTTGCGAAGGTCAATCCGCATTTTGACGGCCGCTTTGACCCTGATTCTATGAACCTTACCTTTTCTTTCATTCCCATTGTTGCATAAAATATAATTTTTATTATAGAAAATAAAAAGATTTAACTAATAACAAAATCTAAATGACTGTAATTAAAACCGGTTATTATTATAAACATCGGACGTTTGAAACGCTTATAGTTAGTATCACGTAACAATAAGTAACGCTGAACGCGACACGAAATTCCTGTGCGAATCGCGCGTTTTGTTTTAAAGGAAAACCTAATTGAATTAAAAGCGTGTAAATAACCACAGAGTTGTCACAACAACGCGCGAAACGGTGGGTCGTATTAAGATTTAAATTTACCAGTGCGGGCGACACAAAATAAACTTTGTCGTTAATTAATACCAACGTCCGTGACCCAATAAACCGAGTACAATAACTTTCTGTATCAATTTAACTTTCATTATTGAGAGTCATAATTAACAGTAATTTACTATATTGAAATCATTATAATCCACGTAGTTCGTTTCATGGTCAATACAGCTGTCAATAAGCACAATCAATGTCCCATTTTATTTTAATATAAAAATTATACCTTTGCCGTCGGTTACATCGCTCTTTCCGTAAAACGAAAGCAAATTAAAAAATAATTTATGGTTGTACGCACAATTTTATTGAGCTTTAAAAATCATAAAGATTTTATCTTCGTATTGGCTTAATATTCTTTATGTTTCAATCCACATTAACACTTCGAAATGAACCTACATTTTGTTTATCGTGAACAATTGTAATTCATGAAAAATATGTTTGTCAAGTTTGTTGTAAAATATTTTGTTGGTGATTTGTTTTCATAATTATATTATAAGTTTGTTAAAAACGGGTACAATGTTGTCGACATGCCCAATTTTCACAACCGCGAAATAAAGTTAAAAACAAATAGATTTATGAACTTATTGCAAAATAGTAAATAGTAATGTAGATAAAGTAAAGTATAGAATGTAAATAGGAAAGCTTTCATTCAAACATCTTATTGAACTTAAAGTTAGATCCCGTATCTCAACCTCTTTTTGAAGATTATATTTGTTTACTTACATTATGTTCACTGATTAATCCGCAGTCGTATACAAGTTTTTTTATGTATTTATGTTCTAAAGTTCTAATTTTTGTTGGTAAAAAAAATATAGTTGTTTTTATTTTATCTCTTATTAAATCCCTTTTATTGTATGATCTTTTACAACTAACGCGAGAGTCACTTTAACAAGTAATAAAAGGAGAAACATAAAATTGCGTTTAAACTTGACACGAAACTCGTACATTAGGAAACGAATCCATTAACCGATGCATACAATGTCAGTAGTACAATGTTTTCTTAACTTTATTAATTTTACACTCTGCGAAAGGAATAACTATCGTAATTAATTTTGAAATATTTTACACTGTCTCTGTGGCCTTTTGAATATCTTCGTACCGTAGTGATTTTCCGTTTGCCTCTCTCTATGAACACATAAGTAATGTACTTTGGTGGTAAGATTTTTCCGAACCCGCCTGACTACTCCCTTAAAGTCCATTTACCACTCTAAGAGCATTGCTATATTCCGACGGTGAAGCGTTGCTTGTCATTTGACAACTTCATTATATTATATTTATGTATGATAAAATGAACGTCAATTGTTTTCCTATTACCTTGCAAAAGAAGTTTTATCGTTAACGTTATAAAGCATAAAATTACTTTTCAGGTCACCTTCAACAAGCGCAAATTCGGTGTGATGAAGAAAGCGTACGAGCTCAGCGTGCTTTGCGACTGCGAAATAGCTCTCATAATATTCAGTTCCAACAACAAACTTTACCAATATGCCAGCACGGACATGGACAAGGTGAGATATTATGTTAAATATAGCTTTATTAATTAGCATGTTTAATATGCATTGTACAATTGTACAGAGAAAGAAAGAGAAAGAGATATTAACAAACATCACGAGTACATAAAATCTATTGACAATTAGGAACACCAAACAAAATCACTTATAAACGAAAGACACTAAATGTATAAAGGAAATATAAAAACACAGTCCATTGTAATATTAACACGATTTTATAACAACCTATATTTATTATTTTATGTATATTAATAAAATATGACATACTATATTGTGTGAAACATGATATAGCATATTTTTTCAGAGTTAAATATTTTATCAAAAGAGATTCGTACAGATTATTTTATTTACGTTTCTTAGATTTATATAAGATTTTTGATGATATATTTAGGAAATTTGATATGTTATTTCATTAAAATAAATTAATGATCGGCCTGGTATTTGTTCGATTAATAAATATTGATTATAATACAAGATAACTGCATTGAATGTATATTATGTACAAGTATATGTATATTATAAACAAGAATTGAAATAAAAGCAATAATAAAAAGTTTATTTTATTAAAAGGAATCCTCTATTTTACATTACATGAAATTCACATTTACCATTTAAAGAGATTAGTAAATTGCTCTTATCGAAAGAGCTGTATCATTAAGTCTTTTTCTCTCTTCAATTCCCAAACTTGGGAATATCGTTCGACCAAAATCGGGGGCCACATTAGCATAATTTTGTTTTTCGTCGAAATTTGTATTGGCCAAACAAATAGGCAATTAATGAGGCAATCCCCTTTTGCTGAGGGCAACATTTTCTATCAAGGGCATTTAGTTGCCAAGTACTAAGATACAAGTGTACTTATTAGTGAACACCTAATATAAATATCTTACCAATTTTCACGCATAACATTTGGTTCACTTATGTAAAAGGATTTAGATAAATAATTTTTATAAGATGGCTTAAGAATGGCTTAAGAAGCTCGTTACTAAGCAAAAATATTTAGCAAACTAAACTATAGTGTTCTAATTTGAAATAATTAACGATTAAGGGAAAATATTATTTTAGCTGCCATGTTATTTTGTTTCTTAACTTTTATGTTCTAAAGAACAAAACACCTCTTTGTTAGAGGCGGATTTGTAGTAGAAAAATTAATTAGAGCTCCTGCTGTCTTTTTAGACTTTTTTATTATTTTTATAGCCGTTATGAAATTCTTATAAATTTAATTAACAGTTCGTAAATCATCTAAGTATTCATCTGCGAACTATCAATTTGATTTACTTACTGTGATGACGCCAATACCTATATATTTACAATCTTTTTTTTATCGGTGATGGACTAACACTGGACCTCCTTTATTTATTGCTAAGTCCCAATGTGGTTGTCCAGAATACTCTGGTTCTTACATTGCGGCAGATTGACATTGAAAGTGGTAGCTATTCAGATGATTTTGAAAAAATTATCATCATCCAAACTTCACTGCGGCCCATTGGCCGGTTTACTTTGTAAACCTCTGCTCCACGAAGGCACTTAAGCAGTTAATTATGACGTGATAATTCTCAATTATTTATTCCTTAACTTAATTGAAAAAAAAAAAACACTGACGACCAAACTTCATATAATGAAAATAAAATCGAGTATCGTAATAGCCTTTATATAACCTATTAATAGTATTAAAACTGTTAACAGTTGTATCTTATTCATGGATCGTAGTACTTTACCAATGACGGGTATAGTAGTCATAAGGATTAATGTGTTACTCTGTCATCAATCTTTTAACCCGTACGACGTGTATCGTACGTCTGGTCGTAGTTTATATTCATTGGCGCATACATTTTCAGGTTCTACTGAAATATACCGAATACAACGAGCCGCACGAATCGCTGACGAACCGCAACATCATCGAGGTACATTAAGTACGGCGTCATCTGTGTGCCCGTGATCGCAATGCAATGTCCATGCAATATTGACTTATCCCATTAACCGCGTGCTTTTTACTCACAAATGAAACCTAATGCATACATGTTACTAAAAAAAAATGAAAAAGAAAATCTCACTGAAGGAAAATTAAATAATCGCGAGTTCACCAACACGTATACAAACCAATCCCCAACGTATGGAAATACTAAAGCATGACAGTTTATATCCTGTAAGAGTAAAAAAAAAGATAAAATGAAGAATGAAAACACCAGAGCTCCGCGTTTTGAACTAACAGTTTACGATTAGGCACTCCCTCCCCACCGCCCTCAAAAGTTTATGTTATTTTTTTTTTCCTTGTACAGCATGGGTTTTATATTTTTGTGTTTATTTGAAATAACCTTAAGTACCTGACTCCGTGACGTGATACATGGGTAAAGTCAGTGTTGTATCATTGCATTCGTCACTACACACATATGTACGCTAAAAAGTTTCACATACAATTAATTAGAGCTTAGTATATATATTTTTTTATTTAATTTACTTGAAGCACCGTTTCCACCCCTCCACTTTAAAACAAAAGAACAATGCTTTAGACCAGAGATTCTCAACCTTTATTGTTTAGTCGTGACAGTTTGAATTATTATAATGTTTTAGAAACCAACGGCTTAAAAAACTATTTTGATTGTAAAATAAAATTTGATGGCTCAACGGTTGAGAATCACTGCTTTAGTATGACGTAGATATTAAAACACTAATGTTTTGTATAGAGGGTGTTCGTAATTGACGCATGCAAAGAAATAAACTCCCGTAAAATATATACAGTTTTGGCTTATCAAGCCACCTGAGCTCGTTCCGCTGACACTTGCAGGCACTAACGAAGAAGGAGCATAAGAACGGAGTGATGTCGCCCGACAGCCCGGAAGGTGAGCCGGAATACAACCTGACTCCGCGTACGGAAGCCAAATATTCGAAGATCGACGAGGAGTTCCAGATGATGATGCAGAGGAACCAGCTGAACGGGAGCAGGGTCGGGGTGGGTGTGACGGGTAGCAACTACAACCTGCCTGTTAGCGTGCCCGTGGGCAGTTACGACCAGTCGCTGCTGCAGGCCAGCCCCCAGATGCATACCTCAATCAGTCCACGGCCATCCTCATCTGAAACGGATTCTGGTAATTAGTTTTTTTTTTAAACATAATCATCAAATTGTAACTAATAAAGGCGCTTCTTAGTGAATTCACTTGGATCATTGATAACAGCATTGCTGCAACAGCACATTGCCATTGAGGGTGGTAGATAGTCAAACTTAAAAAATCCTACTACCATCAGTACAATACCAATATTAGAAAGCAAGGGGTACAACACTGCGGGACAGAGACGTGATACAAAGTCGTTTAATCTTTTCAGTCTACCCAAGCGGCGGTATGCTTGAGATGTCGAACGGGTACCCGGGTTCGGGGTCGCCGTTGGGCGCCGGTTGCACGCCGTCGCCGTCGCCGGGCCCCGCCCCCTCGCCGCACCGGCATCCGCACAAGGGGCACGCGCACGTGGCGCCGCACCACTCGCCGCGCCACAACAACCTGCGCGTCGTCATACCGAGCTCGATGCCGCCGCCGCAGGACGACATATCCTACACTGGAGAGGTGAGCTGCCCTCGAGTGTACACCGAAACGTTTTTTTTTCATCGGTAATGAGCTAACGTTCAACCCCGACTTCATCGAATGTTAAGTGACAAGGAGGCTCTAGATGGTGAAGCGAGTTCACCCAGAATATTTTGGCTTACATGTATAACTCCTGGTACACAATAACGCTGTTATTGCGGCAGGCTGATATTGAAGGTGGTAGCTAGCCAGGCGGTTTCAAAACACCATACCACCATTCACACTCATACACCTATGGCCCGGGCGTCGAATCCGAGATCTCCGCGTTACAAAGCAAGCGGGTAAAGCATTGCGCCATGGAGAAAGTTAAATATATACACGTATGATTTACTAATAATTCTTATTACGTATCGGCAATAGATGCGTATAGCCGAAGATCGGCCTAAGTGGCCTTCCTTCATTCATATTAAAAATAGTATGTCGAACAGTGGAATGTTTAACATAGGATTCTTTCTTTTATTTTCCATGATATTAGATGTCAATGAACTCGTAAATAGTGAAATGTACTCGACTACAACACTGGTTTTTGTATGGAGGACTGACATTGAGGGTGATAGCTATTCAAAAGGATTCGAAAAAACCCTACTGTCTGAACTATACTACACATGTGGTCCAACCATGTATTTATATATATATATTTGTTTTTGGTAATTTGATAATATATCTATTAATGTTGGTAAAGTCTTAAATCTAAAATTATGAATAAAATTAAAAAAAAAAACTAATTAACTTTGCCTTCCTTTATCAATTTCAGTGGGTATTGAGCCTATATCACGATATCTTTTCCAATTGAGCTACAACGGTTTCATGTGTTTATTTCTCGACCTTTTCAGACACCGCTTAGCTACTCAGGACTTGGAAACTTCGGACCGCAGGACTTCAGTATGAGCTCGGACATGGGAATAGGGCTGTCGTGGGGCGCCCACCAGCTGCAGACGCTCCAGCACAACAGGTACATGTCTGTGCCCACTTCTATTATTAATCATGCTCCTTCTAATCAATCATTAACTCATATCAGTGATCATCATGAAACCAGTTGTTAACTTATTTTAATTATTAATGTTGATTACTTTCCCATAATCAGAATTGATTTTTTTTAGAAGACGAAATTTGAGAAGTAATCTATATTATAAAGTTTATAATCGCACAAAGTATTTCACGAAATTAGCATGTTCATAATCTTTATTTCCTATTTTCCTACCCGTGAGTTTGATGTTGTGGCACCTTTTACGAGATATATATTCGTTCGAACAAAAAACAAACAACAAAATACAAAGTTGCGTGATCAAACATAAAACAAAGAACAAAAAAAGATACACGTCGTATTGAGAACCCACTTCGTCGTCGGATAAATTTAATGTATATAGAGTAAATTAGGTTACATCATATCACAACTACCATTTAACGATCATTTTCATTTAATAAATAATTACTAATTTGAAATTAATTTAAATATAGTTTTGATGCTCTTGTTTTTATTTAATAAAAGAGTACAGCATCTACTGTCATCCACCTTAGTATGCCCACGATCATAACTGCAGTCCAAACTATTAGATCATCTCGACTAAAAACAATTATGTTCTAAAATAATTTCATAACTTTCCTCCTGATTTGGATAACATTACAATTTCGACTATTGTAGAAATTTTATTAAGAGCTTTTTTTGAAAATGTAATCATTTTAAAAATTAAAAGGACTAAACGTTATTTTTAATCAACACGTAAATTTCAATTAAATCATCTTTTATATTCATACAACGATAATAAATGTAATAGCTCCGGATAACGTTCCATGTAAATAACCAAGAATCGTATTTGTTCTTTAACAATTAGTGAGACAATCACGATTTGGACGTATTTAAGATGATGGGAAAGGGAAAACCTTTATTGTCATCAATTTCTAGAACTGCGGCTCGTCTTGCAATGCAATACCATGCTTAGCAATTAGTATTGGTGAATAGACATCAGTCCAGATTATCAACGAATAACCACTTTCCTTTGTCTTCAACTTGACCATAAATAATCAGTCTCTCCATGTGATTTTCCCAAAGACCTTCAATATTCACAGTCCACTAATGACTTCACCAAAAAAATCTTCTGTGTATCACAATAAGAGCGTATATCGTTTGTACTAACAGCTTACCGGTGCTGGGCGCGGGTGGGACACCGCCGCCGGCGCCGTCGCCTAGCAACGTGAAGATCAAAGCGGAACCGGTGTCGCCGCCGCGCGCGCCTGACCACTTGCACCGTGCGCCACCGCCCGCGCCCGTCCCGCAGCCGGCGCATCTCTCTGGAGTCATCGATGGTCAGATTTCATTTAATTTGATTTTTTTCGCTTCTTGTAATGGTTTTCCTTTATAGTTGTATTTCATTCTTTTGTAATTTCTTTTTTTTTTTCGCGACGCTTATTTTTAATTATGATGACTTTCATTTTTGTTGAGCCAAAAGTTATCCTTTATAATGAGTAAATAAATTAATTGCATGGTAATGATATATCAATATGCATTGCTGTTCATATTCATATTTATTTGATGAGCCTCTTCCATAGATGCGCTACTAGAATATTTTACGTGCGATAAAAATACCTATATATTGAAAAACGAATATTAATCTACGCAACCAAATGTTTAGCATCTGAAAGTCGTATTAAATGTTTTAAATTCAATGTAAGGTTGCATAAAAAAAGAAATTCATAGAAAATATTATTAACAATCTACTGCCATAAGATCATTGTTGTGTTCCGAGAGCCTGATGTATTCTGGGCGAACACGCTTCACCATCTAAGGCCCCACTATCACTTAATATTACGTAAAATTGAGGTCAAGTATTAGCCTATAACCTATGAAAAAGGTATCAAAATAAGACCAAAAAATTTTTAAGCTAGATAGTCCAGCTATCAGAATAATAACAAAATCTTTTTTCATAAATAGATCATTGATGTCTTACTTGCAGGTTCAGTAACGTCAAGTAACATGGGCTCGCCGGCCGGGCAGGATATGAGGCACTCCAACACAGTACCGCTCGACTACGAGCAGCCTCACACAAAGAGGCAGCGGATCGAAGGTTGGGCCACATAGCTAGGCTATGAGGCCTTCGGTCCATACCCGAGGCCCCTACACCCGCACTGCTAAATCTTACGCAGGCCACTTCCAGGCCCCTTACACATGGCTGCGTGTCCCCTGTTGAGCTTCGGTACCGTCCTACGTGCGACAACGCAGTTTCCTCTAACCACGCTCTACCTCCGTGCTGGAAGAGATACAAAACGTTCAGTGCTAAATCGATCAATCCCTATCAGGTGCATCTAATTAAACGGTGCTCTAACAATTTGGTTTGATTTGGCGCGGTATTCGCATAATAAAATTATAAACCAAATCACGTTGTTGATAAGTAAGGAAAAATGCCCCTTCTAATAGTTTTCAATCAATGTTAAAAGCATAATAATTGTTCACAACCCTTCTTACTATACGTAATTAATAATAATGCACACGCAAGTACACTAAATATAATTAAATGTTAAAATTAAGTACAATGTTAAATCGTTAAATGCAAACCTACTGAACAATTTTTATTTGATTGAAACATATATGTCGTAGCTAGAAACGCGAACTTCCCTTGTAAATAAAAAAAATCATTATATGTACAATCCGTGCCATTGTCTGTTTAGCTTAAATTTTAGTCAATTTAAAATTAGTAATAGTGTGTTTACAACAAAAAAAAGGAATATATTACTGAGGTTCTATCGAGCGAACTGTTAATGTGCAGCCGAAGTGACGTAGTGCGTAGAAGGAAAAAGACCAATTTGTGCAAGTGCGTTGGACGCTATCAAAACGACTGTTGACGATTTGTGTTAGTGTTTTAAAAAAAAAAGTTTTTTTGTGCCATTTTAAAAATATATAATTATAGTGCGACATCCGAACTTTGAATCTTTGTTAATTAAGTAAGTGTAGCGCCATCACAGAAGTTAATGATTTACGTAACAGTAAAATGTATCTATTGACATATTTATACACGAAAATCATAATAATATTTACATAATATGTATACACGTCCCGTTAGGAACGAATGTTATGTAATGTAAGTAGATAATGTTAGCTAGGGATGAGTATATAAAGGTACCACACGAAGCTTTAAAATTCTTATGATAACACTCGCACTGTAAGCAGTCTTTGTAAGTATACAAACACAGTTTATATTTTAATTGATCATTAGAACTCCGCGCAACCTAAGCCCTGAACTTTGTCTTACTGAATTAGGTGTAACCACCTCGCCTGGATGGCGATCGTGCGCCTACTAGACAGCACGAGTCACACGCTTTGTTATCCATAATCAATGAATCGTATATGTAATTAAATGTGCGGGGCGTTTCTCATTGTCAGACCAAAAATCAATGTCAATTTTGAATTATAATGAAATGTGAACCGTACTTGTAAAGTACCTATGTTAGTATTTATATATTTACCGTTTAGTGGCTGTATTCGGTTACTAGATGAGAGTTTTAGCTTGTTGTTTAGTACATTATATTTTGTTAATGTGATCTGAAGCTGTATCGGTTTAACCCTTAAAGTATATTAACGGCATACAATACTATATTTGACATATAAAACTAAATAGCTTTACACTATTACACAAATTATATTTATCACACATAAATATTTCATATTTTGGTACAGCACTATAAAATCACATCCGCCCTATTTTTAGACGTTGTTGTGTAATCAGTTTAGGTAAAAAAATTAAAATAAATATAGTTAATATCTATTGGTATGTGCTTGTATGTGTTAGATAATGTGTCATATATTGATTGTTGAACATTGTCCGCGTCATAATTGATGTCGCTAATGCTCTTAGATAACACCTATTGTACCCTTGTTCCGCGTTCAGAAATCCATCTCGTATTAAATTGGATAATTATGAGATTGAAAAATAAATAAATTGATTAATAATTAATTTAAATTCCGTACAATGCCATGATGGAGTTCTCTGTTCGCAATATCCCCCTTCCCCTCCACCATATCTTCTCACTGTAGATGCCTTACTCACGGTGCCTAATGTGACCATTTTGTACGATGTTTGTACTATGTATAGCATTTACCGCTTTACCTATTTCAGAACCGCGTAATATTAGATACGTAATATACGTATCGGACGGTTACAGCCACACCGCGGTGTCGTTATCATAATATCGATGTTCTCATTTTTATAAATAATTTATATTATTAATAACGAAAAAAAAATGTATTGTTAAATTTAATGGAACACGTAAGATGTGATTGTAAATAATGTACGTTAAGATAATCACTTATATACAATGAATAGATGGAATACTTCACGTCACAGTAACAAAAGTTTAATGTGTATTTGTTGAATTTGTACAGGGATGGTAACCAGTTTCGATGTTCAAAAGTCTGAACGATTAATAAAAAAAAGTGTATTTTCGCATTGTAAAATAATATACACCGGTAGTTGTAAAAACGAAATAATATTTTAATACCCGAGCATAATCGATGTTGACCCTTATTTGTGGGAAGTATTCGTGTTATAAATAATATCGTGTACTCTTGAATGTTAATGTTGTTAATGTGATATACTTATATCCACTACACTGTTGCAATTCATCGTGTATTTTAAATTTCGAACGTTGCGTTGAGATCGTTTCGATCGTTCGTTCCTAATACTTCTGTTTCCATGGTAACGGTGAATTATAAAAAAAATAATTGCTCAACATATATTTTGGCCGTATCTCCCTAAAAGTTATGAACTTGTATGAGAGCACACAGTATTTTAAATTGAGAGTAGTATATTTTGATACGTTACCTTATCACCGAGTACGATGCACCGATCAAATTGTTAAACAATGTTAATGTAGTGAAAACCTTATACATTTTAGACATAGTAATAGGTAACCGATGACTTTATATATTAATATTCAACACAGCTCGCCTTAGTCATATTAATTGTTTTTTTTTTTAATATCTTCACTCGCTAAGAGATTGACGAAAGGCGCTCTATTTCGGGACGTTAGCTACTATGTCCGTTGCACATAAATATATTTTTAAAGATATTTTTTCTTTGTATAAAATAACTCATCAGTAAGCTGGTATTGGGAGCATAATTTCCGAGGTTGTGAGCTTCGCTATCGGAAATAATTTCACACTTATATAATTAATTATACATATAAATATTATATTCATTGGAACGCACAACCGTGTTGTGTGTTGTTGTAAAAAGGGTTTGCTTGGTTTGTTTTTAGATTACATTACTACCTACATTTGTGCATGTTATTACCCTTTCAATTAAAACGCTGTGTGCCAATAGCAAAGGGCCGGTTCATCTTCTGGTTATGTTATATAGAATGTGTAATATGTTGCATTTAATGAAATGTGTAGTCGTAAGTGTTTTAGTATTTGAAATCGCGTAAACAGATTTCGGCATAGTAGACGGAATGCGCCACGTTCCTTTGCCGTGTCATTTTGCTATTGCTTCACAGCTTTTTGTGGACATCCCGAATAGATATTAGGTATATAAATACATATCCTTATTCAATACTCAAGTCGATTTCACACTTATTCGTTTCATAACATCTGTTGTGCAATACATAATGTAACAAATGCTTAGGTAGGTATTAGGTATAATTTCGTTTGAATT
Organism: Pharmacophagus antenor; assembly: GCA_018245475.1. Lineage (NCBI taxonomy): Eukaryota > Metazoa > Arthropoda > Insecta > Lepidoptera > Papilionidae > Pharmacophagus > Pharmacophagus antenor. The sequence goes on from DWQX01000136.1 coordinate 38,280, forward strand.
TTACAACAAATCGAAGTCTGTTGTATTTAATCTATATTTTTACTTATAGAAATAGGGCGCTTGCCACTTTACGGGAGGCGCCTCCATGAAGTTTAAGTCATAATGTATAATTATTGTTTCTAAGTGTGTGGCCGGGCCGGATATTGCATTAATTGAGGTCGGACGGCGACTGGATATTTGTGTTGGCAGCCATTTCTGCCTTTGTATAGATTGTGTAAACATCGTAAACATCTCAGTGGCTGAATGATATTTTAATGTTAACGGACAGTGTTAGAAAATTGTTATAAATTATTTTGATGACTGTTCAAAAAGGATAATAAAGAGTTGGATGTCAAATCTGGTATCTCATTTATTCTCCTTATGTCAATTAAGTTAATTTAAATCCAAATTAATATGTTTCATTACGTTGATTGTATATACAGATAACAATAACAATGTTAAAAAATGCAATTATGGATATGAGAAAAATAAAGAAATGAGCGTTAATACTAATTAATTATAACACAGTCTAAAGAATGAATATTTATTCACTATCTTCTAAGGGAACGTCATCTAGCAGGAAACACTTCCTCTGTTGATCTTTCTCAAATATCTCCTTCACTTCCCTGTCTATCTCTGCTGAACTGGATCGTGAATTTATTTCGTACACATTGTATTCGTTATGTATAAAAATACTCTCCTCTGATACGTTAATAACTTCACCCTCTAATGTGTCGGTGGAACCGGCGGGAGTTTTGAAATCAAACGAGTCGGTTATCGCAGCACTATCCACACAGTCTGCATCGCATATCCGATTCTCTTTCGAACTTGACGCAGAAGCTGCGCTGGTATCATGTTTGAAACTACACTTTCTTGAACAGCCTCCCATCCATTCGCTTATTAGAGCTGCGGCGGCGATAAGGAATCCAGCAGCTAGAAGAAGGAACATGCCTTGTGTGTCTTCCAGAGTGAGTCCTTTTTCTTGGAGCGAATTTACTCTTTGTGATTCTTTTCCAACCTGAAACCGACAATCGATTTAATACTTTTCTTTTTATTCTAATGACTCCTTAGGGAGGTTTTTTGAGCGAGAAACTATACAGACCATTTAACTTCTATATGTCTGTTTACCATGCCAGTTAAATAATATGCGTAAATTATTTTATACCGAAAGCCTGCCGAAGCTGTTGCGCTGTATCTCCCATCGAACTTCGTCCACAATTTTATCAATAATGCCATTTTGCAGCATTCTACGCACATCTTTGTTTAATTTCTCGTAATAGACTGAATTTTTTGGGAAGCCTAAGCCAACGCCGAACGGCACGAAACATTCATTTGATATATGAAGTACTGCCCGCTTTGAACTGAAATGATATTCGACATAGAAAAGGAAATTAAAATTTCTGATAACGTCTCTTTCATCTTCTCTGCAGTTTCAATATTTATTGACAGTTTTCAGTAGTTTGACGTATTTTATTTATAGATAATTAAATAAATACTATCTTAATTTAAGAAAATAACTTCTTTTTGTTTTTAAACCTTTGGATAATTCTATAACGCAAAATTTATGGCTAATAATACTTTTCAAAAGTCGAGCTTGAATTCTGCTGTCAAGTATGAATAATTGTTAATTACTATTTTGCAGCGCTAATGGAATTAAATATATCATTTTAGGTTATAAGACTGCTGCATTTTCTTTACCAACAATTAGCTAACACTTAACCACAATTTGACTTGATATTGGTTGACAAGAAAGCCGTAGATGCTGAACAACGTGCTTGCTCAGAAATGGCTTGCTCCTACATGTATGACTGCCAGAATAAAGCAATGCGTTTCTGTCAACAGTTTGCCAATGCGAGTCTTAGCTGGCTACGCGAATTTGAAAACCTTACTACCATGCAAACTATAGTACTCATGTGATCCGTGATATGAACTCGGGGTTACAAGGCATAGGGTACACCAATTAAATCAAAGTAACGCCGCTATTGGTACAAACAAGATATTAATTACCATCAAATGATCGTATTACTCAATTCGTCGTTAAATAAAAGAAATAAAAATCCTGATCAGACCTTGTCTCCGTAAAGTTAGCTTGAACGATATACTCGAGCTCAGCTTGTGAGCCCAAAAATGCATATGGCCAAAAAAATGCTTTAGTCGTATTTCTGATACCCGCCTTGACATCACGCACGAATTCCATTTTCTTCAATAGCCTATTTGTGTCCGGATCAGAAGAGTTGAAGAACCACCTCTCCCAACCGCCGCGATCTAATAATTATATTCCACAGGAACTTGAAAATTCGTAAGGGGTCTTTTATCATATAGTAAACATAATATTGTTTCAGATAAGTAAACCTCCACGCAGTCCATAGACTAGGATTGTCTATGGTCTGCGTCGTTTCTCAACGTTTTACGACGTACTTCCGTGTCATCGATCTCAAATTTTGACATAACGGTCGAAATTTAAATTTGATATATAAAGGGACCCACGCAAGCACCTCTCCCTTCTTCATCTGTATAAGTGTAAAAATATATTACAAATTTTATTCCACTGGTCTATTTATTTTCGACGAGTTTTCCAAATCTCAACAAATATATATAATATTGCACATTATTTTTAATGGAACAAAAAATATTTATTCAATTAACTTTAGTTAATGACTTAATTTTTTTAAGCAAAATGTTTTTTAACTAAAATGATTTTGCGAAAACATTGGAATGCAATGTAACCATAATGTGTAATTCTTTATTACCGAAAGCCACCTCATTAAGTAGCGGTTTCAATATGTGAGCAGAAAACATTGTTCCGTAAACATTTTATGTAGTAATAACATTATTATAGACAACGCATTTTACCTAATAAAAGATAAACTTACCGCTCATCTTGTTTTATGTTGTATAAAAATTATCTTACCTAAAGTTCCGACTCTGTAAAATCCTGATAATAATTGCTTTATGGTGTCAACACTTTCCGGGAATATGGGTAAAGTGACAAAAGCTATTATGCAGCCTGTATAGCAACTTGTTATGATAATTGTAAACAACCAGTACCAACCTAAAAAGCTTGACAAAATTATTTACTTGTAATACTAAGCAAAGTCACAATAAACGCAAAATCTTACCAATTAGCAATCTAGTTGTAATCTTTGTAGTCTTACTCCACGAATTCACACCAACGAATGTGAAACAGTTTGTGAATGTTCCGAAAACGTACCAGAACATATTTTCCACTTCACCAGAATTGTGTATTAAATGTCTCAAAGTGTGTTTATCGGAAAAAGCTAAGGGGAATATAGCGATGAGGTAAGTAAACGTCAGAGCCACCCAGACGTGCCAGTGAAATGGTCCTAAAATCGCCCGGTACCTAAGAAATATATTTTTTTAACATATCTGGTATTCTAGCATTGTAAAACCGTAGTCTCATTCTTTTGTACTTACCTTGGCAATGCAGTTGACATGAGAGTGATGAAAACAGCGCAATCTTGGGAATGTGGAAAGCTTAAATCGATTTCACGCATCCTCTCGCTCGTTATGTACATACCTGCTGCTCCTATGTTTGCTCTATTCATGACTATTTCTTTAACTACAGCATCTCCGGGCCTATGTAATATATTTAAAAAAACCAACAAAGAATTAAATTAATTTGATTAAAAATGTTATGATTTTATGAGCAGCATTTATTTACCCCAAATCCAACTCCCGTGGTTCGACAATTTCTATTGAAAAATTATTTCTTTCAGCTAATATGTTTAGAATCCTAATCTCAATACCGTCCCATATTACTTTTTGATTTCCGCCATCGAGATCGGTTTTTATCCTGGATATTTAGCAATCGGTTTATAGGATTATTGATGAAAACATTAAATTAAACTAACGATTTACCTTCGAAATATAAATGGCGGTTGGTTAGCAGCGGCTACAGTAAAGCGGTGACCAGCATAACCCCTTACCATTTTAGGAGGGAATAAATTCACGTTTCTCGAAAATTTACCGTGTGACCAAAAATTCACTGCAACAGATCTACTGGTTCCTAATCCGTCAACATACAATTTATGTGTATACAATATGTAAGATGCTTCCTAAAATAATTTTTAAATTAATCACCTACACACCAGTACGTTAACTGTAAGAGCCAAGTATAGGCTGATATTCGAATATTTATTTAATGCATAAAAACGTATTACAAAAAAATACCTTATTGAGATCTTCCTCTTTGAAACTTTGTCCGATTATAAGTAAGTTAACGAATATTCTAGATAGAGCACTAGCTAGAAAGTCGTGTACAGCCCACTGCGAAGATCCCGCTACCACTATTACCTTGCTTACAGATTGTTTACCTAACACTTTAGCCACTCTTTTGACATCGTTTATAAAAATTATGAAGTGTAAACATTCTTTATTACGTTCCAGAAGTTTTGGCTCTTTTAATTTATCATCGTCGTCAATATATCCGTGATAATAAGAAACGGGTAAGCTTTTGAAAAAATTTTGAAACAAATTACTTTCTTCTGATTTAACCTGATTGTCATATAAAATAACGGGTATACAGTCATTTAAGTACTTAAGTGTTATGTTATTTAAGAGATTAATAAGTGAAAGGATTTGATCTAAGCCATTATTTTCCTTTAGAAAATGTGCGTTCCATAATTCTTCCCTCGTTTTTGGATATCCTCGAAACACAGGATCTACTGCCCGCTTTATTGGATATTTGTTAATTGTAAAATTATTATCATGAAAAATTATTCCATTTTCAAAATTCCTCCATTTGACATTGTTATAAACAACATTATTATTATATTGTTGACCCGTGTCATAGGACAGTTTATTCGTAAGAGAAAGGAATTTAGATGGATAGAATTCAATTTCCTCGCAGTAAACGAGATCAAACAGTAAATATAAATTAATAGACAAATTGAGAAAACTCCACATTATGTTTGACTAAATCAGAAGCACACTACAAAATGTGTAAAACGAATACTAGCCTTCGCCTTATGTAGTAATATTTTGTTAGCCCTTGACGCATGAAATATCAGCCAGGTGTAATGATTGAAATTTAATTTTTTATGACTTTCGTTCCTGTGTTTTGGCCATGAATAGGAAATGACTCAATTCCCGCAATGCATACTGTTTTTTCTTTTTGTTTCATACAATTTGTAGATTCTACCGTTATTCGACTATATTATATATCATGGACGAATATCTTTTTTTTGTTCAGTTACTGATTAACTAGATTTATGTATATTACTAATTTTATGTTTTTTTTGTAACTCCTTTATTTCGAAAATACGCATGAATAAAATAGAATATGAAAATATTCTAATATCTAAATATTAAGGCGTTAAATGTAATAGATTAAGGAGTTTATTGAAATACAAATTAATTTATACCATTTATTTATTAGCGCTGATCACTAACGTCTTTACAAAAATATACGAATATAATTATCCAAAGCAAATTGCATTGTACCGAACTTAGATGATATTTCCAATGTATTATGTTAAAGTGGCCAAGGAATATCAAAAACGAACACAATGTTACAGCTAATGAAATGAAAATATTTAAATTGAAAATTTTAAATATTAAACCTATATTTACAATAATAGTACTTATAAATATCTAATAAAGTTCTAATTTTTAAATAGATTCGTAGCAAGCGCTTTTGAACGCTTTAGTTGCGATAGCATACCAAAGCCATAATTAAAACTAAATTAGGATTTTTTTATATGATGATGCTTAATAAGACAAAATTTTTTTAACAATAATTTCCTTTTACATAAGAGATATACCAATTTATTTAAATATTTGTTGCAATAAATATAAAACCGTTACTTTTAGCTGTCGCGTAGACATGTGCTACATCAATAGCACGATGTAGACAGACGTCTACGTAATGCTACGCTTTTTCAAATAAAAAAGAATGTTTGTATATTTTCCTAAATGACACATAAACGCTCTATTGTCCGGATATAAAACTTATGTCTAATTACCACTAATACTATATTTACATTTTATTTAAAAGGCAGTGTCAACCACAAAGCTGGCAAGATTAGAAAGTTAAAATTTTCTAAATTTTAATATGGCTTTCATACGAACTGTCTGATATCGTCTAATAGCACATACAAAATGTTTCAATCGTGTCACCGTTAAATGTTTATTTAGTTACTGAGCTAGTTTACAAAAGAAAAATACAGATAATACAAAACATAAGATTACCACAATATACAACTTTTCACGTATAAAAACATTTTTTTTTTTTAATTTAGTGTACCATTATAATGGGAGTATAGAGTGATTGAAAACACATAATATCACAGTTTCCAATACATAACGCAACGGACAGCTTAAATACGATAAAGTAAATTACAATTATTCATAAATTCGAATCGCGCCTCAATTACAATGAAATTGTTAAAAAAAGAAATTACAATAATAATAAAAAGTTTTTGTGACCATCGAAATCTAAATGGCACTCTACAGATGGTAATGAACAATTTTCCGCTCTATTATGATTCACAAACAGTTTGGTTGGTCCTTGCCTCGTTGGCTTATAATTAATTTCACCGATCATTATCGAGGACGGATGCGTTTTATACTGTTGAACTACGGAGTAAGTTACTCTTCGCGGTCGTTGTCGATGCGCGAAGATTTGATGCCGGTTTTGCCTGTCCATGGGTAGATATCGGGACACGGCTGACACGTTCTCATGTATCTAACGCCCGTTTTGTGCCAGAGATTGCAAACCTTCGGGTTATTACATTTCTTGGGACGGTCCTAAAAAAATTAATAAATTATGAGCATCTCTGTATAAAGAAAATAACTGCTTACAATGAGTGTTTTGTGGCGGTTGAAAATGGCTGATTCTGAACGAATAATGTGTAAATAAATAAGAAATGTCATACATGTCATAAACATGTTAACTCTTATTCCGTTAATGATATTGCTTTAACAGTAATAACATCAATCCATTACATTTTAAATTGTTTCATTCAATAGTGGTCAGTTTTTGTTTCCGCCACCATAAAGTAGTACTTAGACCCTTTAGGTAAGTGTCTCCAAATCACTTTTTATATCCGTCAAATAGTATTATAAAAACAAGAAAAAGAAATATACTTCCTGTAAGGCGTGACGGGCCATATATTATAATTATAAAGCATTTTTAGTGCATTTATTAATTTGGAAATTAACACCCTCACCCCCTCTCCTCACCCACATACACACTTGCTTCACAAAATACAATTTTTCAAATGTGATTATATGACTTGAAAAAAAGTCCTACTTTCACAATTTTTATGTTGTCAATGTGTTTAGTTTAAAAAAATTATACTTACCGGATAATTACACTGGAAGGGTTGGAAGTTATTAAGCCTAGATATGGGAGTAGGATCCCTAACCCACTGCAACGCTTGCCAGTTGGTTATGATCCATACGTCCTTCATTTTGTTAATGTAATCCAAGAACATAATAAAGCCCTCCTTGTGATGCGGCTGAGTAAACCAAGCAGCGTGGTAGAAGAGGCCAAACGGTGCTCTGAAACATAAAATTTTTGGATCAATATTATCACATAAAAAATATTATAATTATTAAAAAAGCATTGATATATCATAACAGCTAATAATATTATATTAATATCCATTACAGATAGATGTATAAAAATTAAACAAGTATAGATTACCGAAAGCAATATTCGTTGTATTAGGATAAATCAAACTCAAAAAATTTTGCTGGTTATCGTTTTCAACAGATAATAATTGTCGTAAGTAATTATGATTGTGCTAGGAAACGATAAAGTTGATTTTTTTTTAAATTACCTGTTAGTTGTGTAATGTCTGTCGAAGTTCTTTATGAGCATTTTGTATACGCCTTCTGCCTCGGGTGGATTAGCACACGCATCACCCATGGAACATCGGCCACCGTTCAAATCTTGCCACATCACCATGGGAACTTCCCAAACACCTGAATACAGATTTTGTTCGTAATTTAATTTTCATCAGCTATAGGCAACCGCTTGACCTCGATGATAATCTGTCATGTGACAATGAGGCCGTAGATGGTGAAGCGTGTTCGCTGAGAATAGTCTGACTCCACGTATGTTAATTCCGAAACAGAGCAACGCTATTATGGCGGCAGATTGATATTGAAGATAGCAGTTAGCCAGGCGGGATCGAAAACCCTATCACCATCTAGACTCCACTACTCCTGTTAACTAGGAATCGAATCGATGGCAAAATATTTTTTACGAATACAATAACAAATATTTATGACGATTAACTAAATATACACAACTGTATATTTAGCTAATCATAATAAACTGCTCCATCTTCCTTTAATATAGCTGGGACTAAAAACCTTAAATGAGCTATTTTTCTGCTGTTCATTAGAACCCGAATACCCGGGCGCTTCTCGCCCCCGCGGATTGCATCACAGGCGAACGATAGTCGCCGTTAGGGCCCGCGCCCCGACTTCGAATATCACGTAGCTCACCATTGAGACAGGTTAAGCTAGCTTCTCTGGTCAGTGTAGTTAGTGGGTGAGTTCACGGATCACCGGATTCGTGAGACAGTTTAAATGAAACTGTAATAGTTCTCAAAAAGACTAACAGCGTAAACTTCTCCGAACCCAACAGCAACAGCAGTTCTTTAGATCTATTATGTAACAACGTCCATAGTGATTCTAAAATTTTCTTTATTCTGGTGGTGTTCTGTATTCGACCTAATAATTCCTTCTAAATTTAGAAGGTTTATTCGTTATCGACTTCGTATAAGTTATAATGTTTTTTTTTTACAATGCCTTTTATTATTTGTGTAATGAATATTTTCATTACAGTTTACCTGCCTAAAATTAATATTTGTTAAATTAAAACATTAAAGCAAATTTTACCTGGATAGGATTTCGTTGGGCACGGTGGAATCATACAGTCGTGAAACAGTTTGTAGTCAAAAGTGTATGGCCAACTCGGTGGTCTGTTCTCATAAACCGGTAAAGAAGAATCGTATGTGAAATTAGAATCGTACAACATCTTGAACATTTTGTTGCCACCAACCGAGAGGAACGGAGCTCGCATGCCACGGATGTCTTCCAATTTTACACCGCCATAGGCAGATAAGATCTCTCTTTGACCACCTACTTCTCTATTCCATTTCTTTTGAGAAAACTGCTCTCCGAAGCTATGACTAAAATTATAGGTGAACAATTAATTTTGATTTATTTTATCAATACGCCAAGTTAGTAAAGTTAGAATAGAAAATTTTGGAAAATTAAAATAAGAGGAGATATATTTAATAGAATTATGATTATATATAGTTATATGTCAAAGAAAATAGAAAGTATGGAGATAAAGAAAGAAATGTATGAAATATTTATATCTATTGTACATTCAATTACTTCTGTCGTCATTTTTATATATATACAGTAGACTTACGAAATTGTATGCGACGCCATCTCATGTCCTGAAGCGTAAAGATTCTGTACTTGACTGTAATCAGTCCACTCGTGTGAAACGTAAAAGGTCGCGCTTATAGGGCAACCGTTCGGATTTACGCGACCTTTTTCGAATAGATCCGAGTAAAGAACTTTGTTCAAGTCGTTCACGGAATCGTCAAACGTCAGGAGAACGATTTGTGGTACGCTCTCCACCGGCAAGTCACCTATATCGCGGCAGGTTGGTAGGTAATGATAGTGCATGTGGTTATTGGTACCGATAGTGCCAGGAAGAGGAAGAATACGAAAGGTACAGAGGAAGGAGAAGAAAAACAAATTATATTAATAAAGATATACAAACATATTACATAATATATCTAAGTATTTCATACATATAGATGGCCAAGAATAAACAGTTAGTATATATCCAAAAGTCGAACACTAATAATGTATTTGAATGATGTTATCTGAGAAATCTTATGCATTTCGTAATCAATGTTCGACTCTTATTAAAATATTACAGTATACCAAGATGCAGAAGGTCCAATACAGAAGATGGTAAGTACTTTTTGATCACGTCGACTTACGATATCGTGTGCGATGCAAATTCGTGGCCATCTGCATAAAGATTTTGTACTTGGCTATAATCAGTCCATTCGTGTGACACATAAAATGTGGACGAAATCGGACAGCCGTTTGGGTTGACCCGTCCACGTTCGAAAAACTCTTCGTAGTATATTTTATTCAAATCGTTCACGGCGTCGTCGAATGTCATTAGTACCATTTGTGGTACTTGGTCGACAGGCAAGTTTCCTAAGATAGTCAGCAACATTTATTTAATTTATTTACCATTATATCTATAATGTTAATGGTCTAGATAAATTTCCTAATAATTATTATGAAGCGTACCAGGAATGTCCTTGCCACCGCAATAGCAGTCAGGTAGCAAACAGACATCTTTTCGGCATTTGGCTGCGGTTTTGTCAGGTGTGGGCTGCGGGTACACGGGCGCCGGACGACTTGGTGGATGAGTGTAAATATCCACAAATTTTGCGTCGGAAACAATAGCTGTCGAAGGTTTGAGTGTTGGGCGACTGCGGCTGCTTGGAAATATTACAAATGTCACTTATTTATGTATTTTACTATAATTTTAAACCACGGCTATAAAAAAGATTATCTAATAACTATTTTAAATTTTTTTCGACTTTAGTGAATAAGATTTTGCATAAGTTTCTAATTACAATATACAAATTTGTTGTACTATCGAAACAGAAACAATAATAGGCACAATTAAATAACCAGTAGTAGATGAGTTGGCTAATTTGTCATAAAAACGATACTCTCTATGAAGGGGTGGATAAATAGGGCATTATTGTAGTCTACAACTCAAAAGTTAAAAAAGAATACAACTTGAAAGCATGGGCTATGCATGTATAGCATATATTACTGGATAATATTAAAAGAAATCGTGTAACTTTAATAATAACACATCCAGATCTATAGAAGTACAGCAGACTAGCAATAAATAATTATTTTTCAAAAAAAGTTCTGTTTGAAGATTCTCAGAACAGTATTGTTTATGAACTTATACAGCGACAATAAAGTATAGTTTTTAGTTCATTTTAAATAAATAAATATATAATAGATAAATTTATTCTAACGTTGGCGGTGTTCCTCTGTTCGTCTGTTGCTGTTGGGGCGGCGCTTCCGCGCCGTTTGAAGTGGAATAATGTGCGGATCCCCGGCCGCGTGTACTGGTGGGCCTGTCAAAATCATCCGTCAATTGAATGGTTCGCATATTATTTTCATATTAGTACGCGTGATTTTTAGGACAAGCAATCGCTAATATATGTTTGATGCAAATGGTTGTAAGTTTTTTTTTTAATTATTGTTTTAGTTCACATAAAAATTCAGTTACACTAAGCTTTACGAAGTCACTGCTAAACAACCATTGTTTATGATCGTATTAAAAAAAAACAATTTTTATTTTAAAACATTCCATATTCATGCAACGAATACATTAAAATCAGCAAAATAGGATATCATGTTGTGATTTTGTGCATATTCCAATTAAATTAACTAATGGATGGATTGCAATGAGGTGCAAATGCAAAGGCATTGAGGAACTTTTACATTATTTACTATTTTACCATAAATTATAAACGTATACATATTAAAACATAACATTTAACGATAAAACTAGAAACGGAAATGGTCACGTCAGGAGTTAACAATTCAATTAAATTATTCAACCGATTTGAAGTCCCCCAATGAGAATAGTATGATAAGCGAAAGATTTTAGCAGTAGGTGCTATTAGACGGTTCTTATATGATAGTATTTAATCTCATGCTAGTTACTTCGCGAGGCGGGAAATGAGATCCTTTAAATAGACGAAGCCTCCACCGTCTATTATTTATTTAATTATTGAAAGAAACATCAGGCTGCGGTGTCTACTTGGCGGCGAGCTATGTACCTCTGGTATTTGATTTCGTTGCATTTTGGATTCGCTTGCAGACTGTTGTCTGTTGAACAATTGGTCGACGATTGGTAACTCCTGCGTCCACCTCCAAGGTTTGCCGCGGCTAACTTTATAGCAGGATTAACACGTGAGGCTCGTGTTGGATAGGATAGACTTTTAGTAGTCGTTTTAGTGTTAAGTTTTGCGGTCGTAGTCGATTTAGTAGTACTTGTTGTTGAAGCAACATCGGGCAAAAGCAGACGTTGCTCTGTCTCAGTCGTTGTTGATATTTCTTCTTTGTCTTTCTGTGTCTGGTTTGTCGATTCATTCATATAGTCGTCATTTGAATTTATAAGAACATTTTCTATGGCGGATTGATTTTCATCAATAATATCTTGAAATTTAATAGATTTTTCATCGGGAGTTACACTGGATAAAATTTCACTGAATTTTGATTTAAAAGAATTTTTATTTAATTTGGAAAATTGATTATCTTCTGTAGTCTCTACTACTTTGACTGTCGTTTCTGGGTTAATTAGTACAGTAGGAGTTGTAGTAGTAAATGTGGAAGAAATAACTACCGGGAAACCTTTATTAGTATTATCAAAAGATTCTGTAAAACTAATCGTATCATCATTAGGGGGAATAAATCTACTTACACTTGGTTCTGTTATAATTTGTAAGTATTTAATATTATTACGAAGTGGCTTATCGTCAATGTATTTTAATTTCTTTTTCTGGTACCCTATATTAACCACGGTTTCCGTAGTAGTCGTTTCAGGTGTTGTGACCAAATCTTTTTCCTTATTTTTCGAACTCGATGCTAAGTTATTGAAAAAGGCTTTAATTACATTCCTTACTTTTCCGCTAAACACTTCCGTAGTACGATCTGGAACAGTTTCATCATCTATACTATAACTGTAATATGATGGTTTACGTGCAGAATATTTATCTTTATAAGATTGTTTTTCATCATATCGCTTTACTGTGGTCGTCGAAACTGTGGAAGTTGAACTGGTGGAGTAATCTTCTAATAAGTCAGGTAAATATGGGGTTCTTAAATTGTCCAAAGTTTTATATGGTGATACTAAAGGATCGTGGGATATCGCATCAGCTACTTCTGATATGGAAACATTTATATCCAAGTTGCTAATTCTGTTATTATGTAAAACTTCGGTTTCATTTTGCAAAAGTGTCTCGTTTTTGATATCAGCTTCGTAATTTATCACATTTTCAGTAGTACTATCATCAACCTGTTTAACTGTAATAGGTGCCGGACGACGTACATTTGTTATGTAATACTTTGTGCTCTCGACAGTCGCAGGTGTTGTATTTATTCTTATTCTGTGTCTTTCGTTTTTATTTCTCGGTCTTACTGTATAAGGGCTCTCATTTGCTCTATTTCTAATGGAAGATGGCTTACCTCTCCTTAGTTTTGAGTTAGTAGTAGTAGCTTCGACATTGTCGTTATCGACATTTGTTTTTGTAGACTTTTTTGTACTACTGTCGTTAGTGTTATAATACAATCTTTTAGAATTATTATCGTCATTCGCGTCACTTTCGTAAGCAATCACTTTTTGAGGGTAAGAATAGTCGTCATAGGGTCTTGTGATAAGTGTTAGAGTATACGCGTTTTTAGTGCTATTATCGTTTTTCCTTATAGAAAATCCAGTAGTAAGTGGTAATAAACTTTTATTATCATTTAATCTTACCAACGTTACCTCATTAGTACTGTTGTTTCTAGTCCCTGAAGTAGAAAGTCTACGTGTCGGTGGTCTATCAGTCGAATGTGAAGAGTCTTCGTCTTCTAACCTATTAGAGTTATCAGTCTTACGAAATGGTTTAGCACGGGATGAAAAATTAATGATAGGTGATGAATTGGGAGGAGAGGCGGTACTGGATGTATTCAAAGAATTTTGGGTATAGGAAGTACCAGGATTTTCATCTGCAGAGAATCTGTTGAATACAAAGCAAAAGAAAACTATCTGATTTAAGCTCTAATAAAATTTGTCGCCTTTAAGCTTACAATGAAACCTAAGTAATAAACTATTGTTAATAAACCAATTACAAAATACATTAATGAAGTAACATATATGAAATACGTAAGCCTATATAAAATCATTGCAAGTATGTTGATATTAAAAGTTCTTTGAAAAAAAAAAACAACGTAAATATCGAACTAGCTCGGTATAGATTGTGTACAATGTTTTGTGAAGATTATAACAAGAAGATACCACAAAAGTTTCTTGGAGTTAAATGTTATTTAATTTTATGCTAGCAACAGTTATGAAACCATTCAAGTTAATAACAATAAGAAGAGTTTATTTTTAATTATAATATTAATTTACTTAAACACAACCTTCAAACAAATAAGAAACACATAAGATTAAAGTTACGATAATGTTAGAGAAAGTTAGGGTGGTAATAAGTTTAAAGGTTGCATTAAGATGTGATGAAACTATGAATAGATACGATGAAGAAATGAAATATGACTGAATTAATGAACTTTAACATAATGATAAGCATGAGTAATGAATCGCACTTATTGTCTGGTATAAATATCTTTTGTAGTACCTTGAACTAAATCGGGACGGGGTCATAGCTTCTGTGAAGAGTGCAGTAGTAGGGCGTTGTGTAGTGGTGGTGGTGGTGGTGGTAGTCGTGGTAGTGGTTGTGCTAGTCGTAGAGGTAGTAGTGCTTTTAGAAGTAGCTTCATAAACAGTTGTCCGCACGCTGCTTGGATTATGCTCATAGCCCAATTCGTTACCTTCGCCCCTGTATCATTTTGATTAAATAGCATATAGAGTATTACCAAGTGTTTTAGTATTATATTTATATAGGTTACTCTTCACTATAAGCAAAATTTTAAAACATTACCTTGTTGAATGACGAACGGGAGTTTGATACTGATTTTGATTATTTATCTGAAAATAGTAATAAATGTCATACTTATATATATTAGTATTATAAAAGTAAAAAGCGTTCATGTTTATGTTATACAATTATACCTGTCCTTGAATAAGTTCATCATCATAATCGTCGGAGGAAACAGGTCTTGCAGTATAACTTTCGACAGGCCTCCGCGAAGGTGGCGGCGTTCCACGGTATGTCTGCTGAACTACGGGTCGTAGAGATGCAGTGTTGTATTGTTGTACATAATCTGTATGAGATATAAACAACTGTGAGTTTTGTACACCTCGTCTGCTTTTAATATGATTTTTAATACTTAATCTATTTTTATAAAATTTTTAATAAACTTTATAAAAATAGATTAAGCTATTATATGATATTACCTGTATCTTTGTAAAGCTCTCCGTCTTCGTCGTAAACAGCATAAAATGGATCGAACTGATCTGAGCTATAACTTTGTGATGCATTGTAAAGCATTTTTGGACGAGGGCTGGGTGAATAAGATGAAGGCGTTACACTTTCCGTTGGTTCCAAGCTGGGAAATTTCAAAATTATTTCAATATTTGTTTATGCAGGTATAAATATTAGGATAGTTAAAAAAAGTTGAAAGGTCCAGTCCGAATATTGTCTTTTAGTCAGTAGTACATTTTATTTCGTCATATCTAAATTTTGTTATATTTCTTGTTATGTAATATCGATTGTTAATTAAATTGAGAAGAAAGTAAATATTTGTCTAAAGTTAATACCCAGTAAATAAGTTAGTTTTACCTGTTGGATTTACCATCGTGGTTTTTTTTTGTGTATCTGGTCTCTTGATTGTAACTATCACGCGGAGTGGTTAACATTTGTGCAACAATATTTGGATGCCTACCTAGAACTTTTGTTTGTATATTACCTACAGTTTTAGGTTCTTTTGTTGCAGTAGGCTTTGCTAACCTATGTCTTACTGTATATGGCCTCAAAGTAGTCTGATTTAAATATTTTGGAGGTCTGGAAGTATTTGGTCCACTTTCATTAAAAATCGGTTTTCTCAAGTGAATAGTTTTGTTTTTAGATTTTATTTCCAAATTATTCATTTCAGGGCGTTCTAAAGTGTTGGAATGTTGAACCGTAGATGGTGCCATTTTCTCCGAATAATGTTTTTCAGATTCTTTAGAAGCATATTTTGTTACGACTGAAACGTCATTTGGAGTTTTCGTAACGTGTTCACTTATAAATGAATCATACTTATTTGGTCGTTTTGTAACAGGTCTTGCTTGCTTAATGTTGGACGTATATTCTTCAGAACTATCATAATTATCATCATATTCTGGATAGTTCTTACCCATCGGGGGTCGTTGAGGTTTTATTTCAGAACTAGGCATATATTTTGGTTTAACTACAGGCTCGTAGTAATATTGTTCATCTTCTTCATCATAGTAATAATCATTCATTTCAGGTGATGGTTTTGGGATTGGTTTTCTTTTTTTTGGTAAGATAATAGTTGTACTAACAAATGGTTTTGGTGTGCTACTGTATATACTATAAGAATTAAAAGGCATTTGTGTTGATAATTTTATGGATTGAGTAAATAGGGTTTCATGTGGTAATATTGTACTGGAAATAGGTCTATGAGTGGACTGAAATATTAATGGTTGGTCGGTTATAGGAGTTTTCCAATGGTGTTGCAGAGCAGATAATTGTTCGTTAGTATCCGTTGCAACAGTTTTAGGTGTTGATTGTTTTAAAGGTATATTGTAAGTTTGAGTCGGCTGTGTTTGAGTTATTGAAAAAGGTCTTATAGAAGAAATAGTATTTATATTCGAACTTTTAACCTTATCGGGTTCTAGATTTTGAGACAAAATTGTAAATGGTGAACCAGTACTGGTTCCTAATACATGCAGTTTTTGGATAACAGAATAATCTTTTGGATATATTGAAGCATTGAAAGGGATTCTTGTCGTGTCTACTGGTCTCCTGAAACTATATGTGATAGGTAGTTTACGTTCATCTGAAAAATTTGGTGGTTTAAATTTAGGAACGGCGTTTCCGAATAATTGAAGATTGTGTTGAGGATTTCTATTGTAAGAATTTTCATTAGCTTCTTGATTTTGTTTTGTTAATAACGGCTGACTTGTTATTTGTGGAAATTGTTTAATTTGCTGTCTCATTGTTGTAAACACTGACAAGTTGTTGTTAAAGGAGGCGGCATTTGTTGGAATATTTGTTACGGTAAATGGACGAGGCGTACTAATTCCTTTATAATTTAATGTTGATGATTGCCTAAAGGGCACATTATAGGATGAAGTAGTTGCTTCTACTGGTATTTTTACGGTTATATAATTATTATTGGGTATATTTTTAGGTTTAGGGGACGTTTCTCCTACTACTGAAAAGTGGTCGTTTTGTAATCTAGCCAAAAATGCATCAAAGTCAAAGTCTGGTTTAGCGAAAGGATTTTCTATGTTTTCATATTTATTACTTGGATGTGTAAAAGCATATGGTGGATCTGGAAACTCATGTTTAAGATCATCATCACCTTCTTCATCTGATGTTTCTTCGCTTTCGTTTGAGTCATAACTATCATCATAATCTTGAAATTTAGGTGTGTGATCTTGGCCTTGATTTTTATAGCTACTATTTTCATTGAAATTAGTATTTTTGATGTGTTTATTGTTTTGTAATTGTTCTTGAAGGTAATTATGTTTTGGAGGAAATGTAGACATTTGCATAGGTTTATTAGTAACAACTGTACTAGGAACTTGAAAAGAATCAGAGATTGAAACCCATTTAGGACTATTCAAAGATTCGTGTATTGGCGTTGAAAATTGATTACTGTATTGATTATTATGTTTCGGAACATTGTTATAAAAACCACCAGATAAAGATGAAAATGGATTTTGTTTGTTATTTAACGACGAAATTGGAGGGCTTTTGGTGATAATATGAGTGTGTTCTGGTGTATGAATCAATTTTTGATTAAATGGATCAGGAAGACTGGGTTTAAAACGTTGATGGGTTTGTAAAGTTTCGGCTTGATGATACAAAAATGGGCGTACTGTTGAGAAAAAATTATTCTCGGTAGTGTAAGGTTTACGACTTGCGGTGTGAAAATTATTACTGTTGATTGTACTTTGGTAACGAGGATTTTGTAAATTAGGTTGATATTGATTTATTTGTCGTAAATCATTAAATTTAACAGGTTTATGATTATGTAAATTATGTACAGACTTGTAACCATTTTTTGTAATATAACGTAATTGTCTTTTGTCTCTGTCTGTTTCAAATTGGTCATCACTGTCACGAGTATCTGAAGGAGATTCAATATCAAAATCTATATATTCAATGACCTCGTCATTATCGATTTTATCGGACATTTTGTCTGGAGTAGTCAAGTTAGTAAGAGTCGGATGTAAGTCTCTTTTTCTTCTCACATTGACGTCTTTGTTTATGTCACCACCTCTTATTTCGTTTGTGTTTATGTCTTTGTCTCTGTCTGGGGCAAAGTCAGTTCTGTAATTGTCAGCTCTGAAATAACAACATACATTTCAGATATTTGAAAATCTTCAATTTAAAGGCCTGTATAGAAAATTTTATTAAGTTAATTACCTGTATGTTTGCGGAGCAGGAGTTATAGTTGCAGCTCTTCTGTCGTCTACTTGTGTCCCGAATGAAAATGAACCGAATTTACCACTATTCTGTGGTATTGATGCTGGTATAATATTAGAATTAAGAGTTCTTCCTGAACTTATAGGTTGATTTCCATAACCATCTCTATCTTTTTGAACTTGTCCGATTGTTGACGGCTGCCCTCTGTAGACTCGTTGCTGTCTGTCGCTCTCCAACTCTTCTACTGGTGGTAAATCATCAACTTCGGCATATAGCTGTTGCTGCTAATTATAAGAATGTAAAGACAGATTTATAATATATTTTTTTTCAATATTTAATATAAATATATCTATAAAAATATAAATCAATTTCACCTTTTCATATTCTTGCCTATTAAACTTAGGCTGTCCCCTCGATGTTATGACAGGATTCGGTTGTGCTCGTGGAGGTGGTGGTGGTGGAGTACGGCGAGGAGGCGGCGGTGGCGGCGGTGGATCTCTATCGCTAAGTCGTTCAAGTTCTTCTTCTACTACTGTACCGGTGGCATCGCAGCCAACGTTGCGCGGCCAATCGCATGTTTGGAGCTCGTGGCTAAGAACAAGGATAAAATAATATTTTAAAATCATTGCGAATTCCTCTATTCTAAAATAGTGATAGGCAATTATAAATTATATTCATTGCAAAATTAACTACAATGATGATGTAAATAACATACAATTC
This sequence comes from Pharmacophagus antenor, assembly GCA_018245475.1. NCBI lineage: Eukaryota > Metazoa > Arthropoda > Insecta > Lepidoptera > Papilionidae > Pharmacophagus > Pharmacophagus antenor. The sequence goes on from DWQX01000136.1 coordinate 57,350, forward strand.
AGAGCCAGAAGTATACAGGGCGAGTACGCTTCACAATTTACATCCTCATTGACACTTAATATCAAGTATTGTTGAGGTAAAGTGTTGACCCATTCGTGAAAAAAAATACCTGTACATAAGTCCACCAGTGCATGACTCCATCAGTGCGCCTCCGAAAACACACACATAATATAAGGTACAGTCCGTAGGGTGGGGGTAGTAGCCGAACTCCTCCGGACAGTCGAAGTCCACCTCTCTCTTGACGTCGGCTGCGACGGGGACGCTGCGTATCGGCCCGGAACGCTGCCGGGAGCGCTCCCTCGCCCCGAGACATTCTGAAACGAAAATAAAAAAAAATATTACAGTCCAGGGATTTACGACTTTTTTTATTTGACTCGTGAACGTTTTCACTAAAAAAAATATTGTAATCATCTAAAAATTTTAGAATTTACTTTGACTATACCAGTATTATGGATTATTACTAATATAGCACGCAAGTAATGTTTATGACTATGATACAAAAAAGTATTGATACTTATTATTTCTTATTTCGTATGATATATATTTGAAGAACTGATAGATAATTCAAAATTTTTTATTGTTCAATACAAAGAATTACCGTACTCATACGTTTAATTTTCAATATAGAGCTATTGTAACAGTATACATGAAAATCCAGTAAGATACATGATTAGGAAGGGCGTTATAGTTTCACTTGTGGTATTCAGAACAATTGCAACATTTCCCGTCCTTGCAGATAATGTTTATTGTCTATTATCCATTCTCGTTTAAATACACCTTTTGTTTGCACCACATGTAATTAACCGGATATTTAAATATGGATAATGCTTAAATTACAGCGATGTTATTTTTTTTTAATTACTAAGTTAAAATACTCGATAATGTATGTTAATAGAATTCTCACTACTTTTCGTACTAACACGTACTAATTGTTTTTGAATTACTAATGTGACAATAATATTTAAAAAAAAAGGAAACAAATAGTGTATATACTGTACATTAACGCTTAAATTAGGCATATTAACAAATTTGTGTTGACCTTTTATATCACCAACCGGTGTAAACCCTACACCATGGTTTTTTTGATTATAAAATTGATAATAAATTTTCGCAGCTTAATATGTATCTGATGTCTTCCGACGGAGCCACTATTTTGAAAAGAAGAAATAAAGGCTAATGAAAATTCAAAGTTTTGACAAACGCCTAATAACTTTTGTTACAAAAACGACTAAGTTCAACAAGACTAAATATATATGATAAAAATAAAACCTCTTTCGTAAATATATTTTGAATTTGGAAAAACAGTTGACGCAGCAACATGTCAGAAGTTTTAATCACGTTTCTGTTGTTTCGGTCACGACTCGATGTGGGATTCGGGGCGGCAGTCAATTAACGATCACGTTTCGACAACAACAGTTTCATTTTCACACGAAAATAACATGTCTTAATACTAGCTTCAGGCAGTAACAAAAATAGTACATTATCTCATCCTAAACAAATATCAACAACAAAAACGAAACTAGCGTATAATACAATAAAAATTAGCTCTCGCCTTAAGATTAATAAGTACAAAACAACTTTATTGAAGCATATACACTGGCGGCCAAAAGTTTGAGACCACCTTGAAATAATTACAATATTGAATAAAACTCCAAAAGTTAGTGCTCTACAAATTATTTATTTACCTTATTAAATAGGGAACTTGT